>APFE031623140.1:29457-60638 GCA_000404065.3 Pinus taeda
TACCCTTTCACCATTAGTGACCATTTCTTGTAGCAACTTATTCATATTTATCTTCAATTCGTCCATGTCTTTCTTCAAATCTATCTTCAAATTGTCCATCTTAGCTTCTATACCTTTCTTCAAACCATCCATCTTAGCTTCTACATCTTTCTTTAAACCATCCATCTTATATTATGTTCCTTTTTGTGCAAGTGACAATTGTTGCACTTGGTCTCGTAATTTTGATATATCATGTTGCATTTCTTCCTCTTCTTCATGGGTCATGCTAGAGCTTTCAAGTTGCCTACTAGGTGTTTTCATTTTCTTTCCTTGGGACATAAATTACCAATAATAATGCTTTACTATGCCCTTTGAATTCCTTCAAACTAATTTTTCAAACCAATCTTATGCAAAAAAAATTAAAAAGAACTACACACCTTTTTCACTTTGTAGGAGCCTGATATTGAATCTAATGTATCCGTGTAATTTTGGATCATCCAGTTCTGAAATTGTGACCTATGGTAGCCCTCTATGTCCTCTTTCCAATGCCACCAGTTTGATTCAAATTGGATTCTCCAAGGAAGAGTTATTCGAATCTACGAGAGTGACCTGATTACAGACTAGTTCAGTAGAGAGAACTTGTACGACGTGCCACGAGTCACTGTTTCGACCTTTAGATCTAAACAATATATAGAAGAAACTAAAGTCCATCTTCTTTCTGTACCTTCTTAGGAAATTTCAATCCAATTCTCAGATAAAAAGTTATGATGATTTTCCCCAGGTCACCTGTTTGGAATGTAATTCAAGAGTCCGCAAAAAGCCCAACTTCCTCAGATCATATCTCCGCAAATATAGCATAAAAAGCTCTGAAATTTAGACCTGAGATTTAGCGTGATGTCTTCTCAAATGGGTTTTGTTTTCAGCTTCTGCAACATCACAGAAAAAAATTTATAGCGAAAATTCCACGATGACCTATTTGGAGCAGCGAAACCCTAGAATCCAAAGCTCTAACCAAATGTTATGTAACCAACTCAAGAAAAAGATAGAAAAGATAGATGAACACCTTATAATTTAGCCTCCTCGAGGGGGAAACCTCCTTTACATTACATAAATGAACAATTCTTGGATGATTCAAATGACAAAACCTCCCTTCTATATAGAGGAGTCTAAGAATCACAATATTACCAGCCGACCTAACAATAATAATATAAAGCCACAAAAATAACAATAGAGGGATTCTATGGGGCACAGGAATAACAAAATGGGGACAATAGGGGCACAACAATATTAATAAGGGGTATAACTACAATAGTAATGGGGTAATCACTAGTATTATAGGGACCCAACAATTAACATCCCTGAAACAGAAGGTCACCGCAAGGTTGAAGGACCGCAGATTGAGAATCCAGATATAACCACACCATTGAAAACAAAACATGTAAACATTGGTACGGAGGCAGAGCCCAAATTAGTGAAGATTGGAGATTAATGGGATGACACAATGGTGGATAAGGTCACTGAATTTCTCCACGAATACCAAGATTTCTTCCCTACCAAGTTTATGGATCTAAAAGGAATAATCAGGGACCTAGGTGTTATGAAAATCACGTTGAAACGTGATGCGAAGCCATTTAAGAAAAGACCTTACCATCTCAATCCAAAATATAAGGAGAAGGTCTGCTTAGAGCTAGACAAGATGCTTGTGGCAGGCATCATTGAGCCTGTGGAAGAATCTGACTGGGTAAGCCCAATGGTGGTATAGGAGAAGAAGTAGAAGGATGAAATAAGGATATGCATGGATCTCAGAAAGTTGAATGATGCTTGCGTACATGATCCTTTCCCAACTCCATTCATGGATGAAGTCTTAGACAATGTAGGTGGCCACGAAGCATATTCCTTCACTGATGGGTTCTCTGGGTACCATCATATTAAAATCGCACCGAAGGATAGGAGCAAGACGACCTTCGCTACTGTGTGGGGATGTTTTTAGTACACTATAATGCCATTTTGATTGAAGAATGCGCCTAAAATTTTCTCACGCGTATTCTTTTCTACATTCAAGGAGTTTACTCATAAGTTCTTGGAACTATACTTTGATGATTGGACTGTGTTTGGGCTGGTGAAATGCCATGTAGCAAGATTGTGCATGATGCTCGATACTTGTCGAAGATACCAAATCGCGCTTACTATGAAGAAATTCCTATTCTATATTCCTTTTGGGACCCTGCTAGGTCATGTGGTTTATAGACAAGGACTAATGGTAGATCCCACTAAGATCATGGTGATACTAAATTTGGAAGCACCAAGGAGTGCGAAATAGCTACGCGCTACCCTAGGACACATAAACTATTACCAAAAGTTCATCAAAGTTTATGCCCAGATCATTGCACCTATGGAAAATTTTTAAATAAGGATGTCACATTCTACTAGAATGAGGACTCTAAGAAGAGCCTAGATGTATTGAAAGAAAATATGGTCACTGCGTCGATCCTAGTCTTCCTAGATTGGAAGGAGTTTCATGTACATGTCAATGCGTCATGTATAGCGCTAGGAGAGGTATTGACACAGGTTGGCAGAGGAGACTTGGACCATCCTATCACATTTACAAGTAGAAGGTTATCCAAGGAAGAGAGGAACTATTCCACCACTGAGTGCGGAGGGTTACCCATGGTATACGCACTCTAGAAGTTTAGACACTACTTGCTGGGTAGCCATTTTAAGATGTATACTGATCACTCCGTGCTGAAGTACCTGGTCAATAAGCCTATGTCGGGGTGGAGAATCTACATATGGTTGTTATTGTTCCAGGAATATGATTTTGAAGTCCTTGTGAAGCCTGGAAGACTGAACACGGGACTAGACCATCTGTCACGCATTGAGATTGGGGAAGAGCTCATGAATTTGGAGGAAGGATTGGCTGACATGTAGCTATTTGTAGTGCATGTCATGGACGGTCATTTGGAGGATATCACACACTTCCTAACAATAGGGATTGCCCTAGAAGGATACACCATGCAGAAGAAGAAGGAATTAGTGGTGCAGGTGACAAGTTTGTCTTTTATGGTCTTATTGTAAAATTGGAATCACTTGGGGGTTGGGAGTACTTCAAATAAAATTGTAATCGTAATCACTAAAAGGTGGATGGCTAATAGTTTTTTTTGGAGGGGGTCAGAAGTGGTAAGTGATTTGTGAGGAGGGGGGTCCAAAAAAAAAGAAGTGACGCATTAATATATGGTTTGGATGAAAACCCCCTTCTTGGACCCCCCCCCTTGAGAAACCCAAAATGAGCGGAGGGGGTCCGATGTCTTCTCTGCTATTGATTTGGGTATATCTGAGTCATTTATTAAATCAAGGCAAGTCAGTATTTTATATCGTAATTGGTGCTTTGAGTAGAGGCAAAGGTACGAGCAAGATTATGAAAGTTGCAATAAGGCCAAATGCGAAATCATTTATATCCATTTAAATATCATGTCAAGTCTAGTTTGCTTAATCACAATAAAAAATCATCTAGGGTGAAGGATTTGTTATAAGTTGTGTCCCTTTGAAACTTGTGATTTCGGGGTCCTAGGGTGACATGGTAGTGATGTCATGATGTGACGTGGCAGGTGGCGTGGCGATGACATGGAGTATGACTTGGAGGATAATTTCATATCGCAATTAGCATGATGAAGGATATCACAAACACAATTCAAATGAGGCATGACCCTTGGAACTTTGTGATTGCATGGATGCGATATTTAATTTAATTGCATTATATAATCCCATCAGGTCTTGGGCATATATCGCAATCGCAATCGACAGTACATAGCGGGGCATGGACTTTTGGAAGCTGTGATACCTCCAGATGAGGGGATTTATGGAATGGATTTTATAACCCTGTTGGGTTTGAGCTTTATCACATATCACAATTATTTAATGTATGAGACTTAATTTCTGTGGTTTATTATGATAGCTGCGGATGCGTGGGAATCATAGAATTGTATTAATCTTGCCATCGGATCCAGTTTATATAAAAATCTCAATGGAGTTGGCAGAGGGGTTTTTTCCTTATGAAACTTTGTTTATTTGCAATGCAGAGGAGTCTTAGCCTTTAGATAAGTGAGATTTTTGTGGGGATTTGGATGAGTCGAAGTTTATAAAGATAAATCTTTTGAGAACTAAAAACTCTAATTATTATTTTTTATTAAATAACCCATATTTTCTTAATACTTAAGGTTTTTGAAGCCTAACTATTGTTTCAATATCGGGGGCTATTATTTTTCTTTTTTTTGGATAATAAGGTTCAATACTTGGGCTTTAATTAAAAAGCCTAAGTATTAAACTTTGGTTATAGTTCTTTATTAACAATTTTTATGTTGATTTTATAAAATTAAAGGGTCCCTATTTTAATATAATAAATTTCATAGGAAATTTATAATAAATTAAAATGGGTTTTGTTGAACAATACAACACAAAGAGAAATACAAAAAGAGACTAAAAAGTAGCAAATGACATGAAAAGTAGACTTACCTAGAAAATCTGAGCTCAATTTTCCGAAGACTCATAGATGTAATGAGGGATTTTAGAGCTCCAAGGTAGATGTGAGGAATGAGATTTGTAGCATTGAATAAATAAGTTTGAGGTTTATGACATGCATACCAGAAATATATGGAAAAATAACACTTGGAGGGAAGTTTCTAAAATGATCTCTTCATGTAACCTCAAACTGCTAAAAATAGATTCATAAATCCTAGGGATGCTCTTTTCATGTCATTTTTTTCTATTTTGGGAAAACCAACCTATGCATGAAAATCAGGATTACTTAGTCCTAGAGGGAATTGGTCAACCTGAAGGCACATGAAACAGTCTGCAAGCCTGGGAAAGGGATTTGTGCAGTTTCTGGGCTAAGCAATATTGGTTGTCCATAAGTCATTGCACAATGTCTAGGGTCAGCAGGTCACTTCCTCCTAGAATTGCACAATTTCTGGGCTGAATCCCATTGTTGGGATGGATTGCACAATTTCCCGATGGAGGGTTTCTGCCTAGATTGTGTAATTCTGGAGACCAACAGGGAACCTATTAGGATTGCGCAATTTCTAGAGGGAAGGCTAGTTCCCCTCTAGAATTGTGCAATTTTCAGAGAGAACATATCAGCTAGAGATTTTCCTAAGTCTAGAATGCCGGCCTACGGGTGGGAGACAAACAAGCTGAAATGCACAGGCTAGGAAGCCACTGAAACTCAGCTGAAGCCTATGTAATTGATAGTGCAAGACATGCTGCTAAGGATAGTTGGTAGGGAGGATCCAAAATGAAGCTAAAGAAAAATTTTGGAGGGTGGTTATAGCCTCTACAACACTTTGCAACTCACTGGTAGAACTCTAGGTCTCTAAATAGAAATTGTTTGGTGAAAAGCATGTTTAACACCTCCAAAAGTATCATTCAATTATCTAATCATATTGACTCCCACACTAGCTTGATTGAAATATGTAGCACCTGCGATTCTCTTGGTTGGTCAGTGCACATTCCAAGCCAAATCGACACTTTTTTTCGATTGGGATGAGGGTTATATTGGTGCACAAGCAATATGATAGTCAAAGTTTAAGTGTCATCTCTAGTCTTTCTCATTGCTAGTAGGCCTGGACAGTACCCCGACGAAGTCACACAGGAACACAAGCATTGCTCTGTTGCCAATGAGCCTAGTTAGTACTTCGATAGAGTTACTTGTATCATCTCATTGCAGAGGAAGCCTTTCTCTTCTTTCACCTTATTCATTTTTCATTTTTCAAAAATTTTCACATTTTGATTTTTTGATTTTTTAAAATTTTTAAAACTATGCATAACACATTCATTTTAGAGGTAGAAGAGGGATCCCAACTTATTGAGAGAAGAAGAGGTTGTTCCTTCAGAGAAGTATTTTGTATATACATTTGACGTGCTTGTTAAGGTTTCCCCCTCCACCTTACTCTACTTGACTGAGATGACAAGGGTTAACACAAAACAACCAACTAGAGTAGGTGATACTAGTTATCATGCAAGCATTGTGTTTTCATCAAGGTTCACTTTGAACAACATGTATTTTCCATTGGTGCATCATGGACTAAATAAAAAAGGCTCTACATAAAGAGAAAATAGGATACATAACTAGTTATTAATAACTACACAAGTCCTCTTACATTTTACCCTCGCTTGTTTCAAGAGTCACACACGGTTTCATGTGAAACTAACCTACAAACATAAACAAGAAAACAAACAACTAAAAGAGTGAAGATTAGAAGAAAAATGTGAAATAAAAGTGAGTAAGAAAACAAGAGAGAAAGCAAATAAACACACAAAGAAAGAAACAAACATGTATGCAAACAAACAAAGACAAGAAGTGAACACTACTCCTACTCCTAAGCTAATGGTACATGGGCTTGATCACGTGAAGTGATATTTCTAATGAAGCCACCAAGCAATTCGTTGACCTATGTTGATGAAGGCATGGTTTGTGAATAGTGTAGTCACGTGAACCAGTGAACATGAAATATATAACAATGAACACAAACACACTCCGAGTCTAAATGCATCCACAAAAAAGAAAGAAGTGAAAGAAAATGACATGAAATTGGTGGAATTACCATGGTTTTGTGCTACACTACATTCAAATGTTAAGAATATGCATTCTCTTGACTGTGACATGCAATAAAACTAGAGAAACAAAGACATCTTGCGTCGCACAAGTGTGCTTGCTGTGTAAAATTCCTCCAATGCATGAGCGATAGGATCATGTAGTTCGAGTGGAGGAAGCATAATCTATGCGTGAGATTGATCTCCAATGCATACAAATGAGTGATGAGGAGCCTTGGGTGTTTCAACAATTTCCTAATCGGAAGTGAAACCAACCTTAGGACAGGGAGGGCTTGACATAACCATCAACTTGGGTTGAAGTGCCTCGATAGTCTGCGGGGTTTCAACTTTGTCGATAGATAGATCATCATAAACAAGTGGCTTTGAAAGATCAAAAATGGTATAATCATCATCGTGATCAAATACAAGAGTAAATGGACCATGATAGCTACGATAAGTAAAATCAATGATTTATTTTGCATCCTCATGATCAGATAAATCAAATAGAGGGGTAGATGAGAAGCAATAATTTTCAGCCTTTGCATTTTTGAAAAAATCAGATGAAAAATAAAGTGGATTTTTAATGAATAATTTATCCTCTCCACAGATGAATGATGGGCTGACATCTAGTGTGTTCTATGAATGATCAATAATGGTTGCATCCATTCGTGTATTTACACAAGGAAAATGAGATATGGAAGAATAACCAAAGATGTTAGGAAAAAGCAGAGGAGGTTTAGACGGAAGGAGATCATCCTTCACCGCAAGTTGATGTTCAGGTTCCCAATCATACTCACCATGAATGATAGTGCAAGTTGGTTGTGCAACACCAACTCCGTCGATGGCTTGATCCTCCTTCACAACAAGTGTAGAGTTTAGAATGGAAGAACATAAGACAAGTGAAATCAGAGGATCAAGAGAACACAAGGACTAAGGTTGAGGTAACAAAGGCATGTGACAACCCATGGGCTTTGCAACCAAATCTGTGCAAAAATTGAGAGAAGTGATGTTGGGAGGATGTGACTATTGAAAAGACATGTGTGCATGTTCTCCCACATCACTCTACGGTGGTGAAGCTATTTGATGATGGGATGATGGACAATCACTTGTGAAAGCGACCGTGTACATCCGTTATTGCAAAACGTCATCACCGAGGTATGCTGAGTGGGGTTTGAACTTCAACTTCATCTTCGGATTTACTGAATTTTTAAGACAATATTTGAATATGTCCCAAGGATATTTAAACTTCATATAGCTTTTTGGAGCTTCAAATTGCAATACACAAAAGCGCTGCCAAAAATCCATAGGCAATTCTCATGGAGTCTTCCGTAGTTTTAACAATTTTTTATGAAGAGGTTCATGATAAAAATGATGGAAAGTAGATTCAATGAGACCACAGAACTGCTCAAGTGTGTGCACATTGCCAGATGACAGGCTGCTGGACCATCGTTGTGGGAATTCGTGAAGTGTTTGTGAAAGCAACAATATGACCTCTTCAGCAGAGAAGTCATCTGCATCATCAAGAAATGCATGGAATTCTTGTAAGTACTCAGGCCCGACCACTTCCCATTCACACTGATACGTCAATTCCTAAAAGATATCAAAAAACTCCTTCATGATGTCTAGATGTTCAGCATTAGAGAAACATCGCTAAGGGATGATTCTAATAGTATCCATGATAGATATGTGAAGATTTAAAATAAGATGAGAGGACACAACTTATCATCTAGCCCTCCTTCTAGCACCAGAAATGTTGACGGTGCTAGACCTGCCAACATATAAGTGGATCTCCCCAGTAAGAAGTCCCAACTACACCTCAAACCATTTGGTGTAGGAGTCCTAGCAATGGGTCATATGGTATCGCCTTGACTAGGGTTGCACGTAGATGCAAGAAAAATGTCCTTGTTGGTAGCAAGGGTGTGACTAGTGCAACAAGCCAAAGAAGGTGCATGAAGGGTTCTAACACATGGAAAGAAAAATAAGTGCACCTCTTGGAAACCTGTGGAAATATGCGGCTTGGAAGGGAACAAATGATAAAAGATACATCACACATTCGAAGACAGGTGAACCAATGATCCAAAGTGATGGTTAAACCAAAAACACATCTCAACACGATTCGTACATACATATATAGAAAGATTTCATACATACATGCATAAGGAAACAACTACATATACCACTAGAATAAACAAGATAACTGAAATACAATAATAACATATGCATGAAACATGTTGGCTCTGTTATATTAAGAAATTAAAAGTTCCAATCATACATGCAGCCATGCCCAACTACTAATCCTAACAACGTAATGTTATAGTAACTGTCGCCTGCACCTCCAAAGCGATATACTAGCTCTGCACTGTGGAGAAGACAAGGATCGTTACAATACACTTTGATCTTTCTCTAGGGTATATCTATAGGAAGCTTGGCTCCCCAAAAGCATGTATAATGAGTTATGAGGTTTTATAAACAGCAAGGGGCAAGGTGACAGTTGACATTCCCCTTTGTGACTCTTCACCTACCCTCATGACTCTTCGACTACTACATGACTGTTACATTCGACCATCGATACTTAGCCTTTCACTTTTACAAGATGTTACATTACAATCTGCACATCTACCCATGTGATAAAAAATAGGCTTGAGCAAGCCATGCAATATATCACTAAGACTCAGACAGCTATGGGAAGACCCACTCTTCGACATCCTCATGATGATCGATGGTGGCAAACTGATGTCAAGGTTTATATTCCGTGATGGTGTCCACATGCTTAATGGTGACATCCTGCTAAAAGCAAACTCTTGCCTCCATTGCATCTGGGTACAGTGATTTGGAACCTCTATCCAACTCATCTGATAACATGTGCATCATAGTCTTGAGTTCATCCAGGCCAAAAAAAAACTGATGCATAGTGTATGTGATGATCTCCAAGTCTGCACTAGTGGCTACGTGCATCAACTCATCAAATCACATGTCCAACTTCAGTGGGACTTGGTTCATTGACTTTTCTTCAATGAGTTTGCCAATATACGGGATCGTGTACATGCACACAATGACTTCCATGCTTCTAAACACCCGTGCATGTAAAGCCTGCATAAGGAAGGGTTGGGCTGAATCCCAATGTCGAGATGGATTGGGTAATTTCCTAAGGGAAGGCTGCCTGGCTCAATTACGCATTTCTAGAGAAAAATAGGCAGCCCAGAAGGATTCCAAAATTTCTGGAGGGAAGGTTGGTTCCCCTCTAGAATTGCACAATATTTAGATGGAAAATCTCAGCTAGAGATTTCCCTGAGTCTAGAATGTTAGCCGACAGGTGGGAGACAAACAAGCTAACATGCACAGGCTTGTAAGCCACTGAAAATCATCTGAAGCCTATGTAAAAAAACAGTGCGATAGGTGCTGCTAAGGATGGTTGGTAGGGAGGCTCCAAAACAAAGCTAAGGGAAAATTTTGGAGGGTGGTTGTAGCCACTACAACAGGGTGCTAATGACAACCATTGAATCTTTTCAACACCCTCTTCACTTCCTTAGACCTAGCCTCGTCATGACTCATCCATGATGCAAGGGCCATTAGTTATAAGTCCCCCAAATTTGCATTGGGGTCCCACATATTCAAGTCTGGTAAGGCCAAGTTGTGCAAGTAGAATTCAGATATCTTGGTCTTATCCTCTAGAGTGCTCTTGTCACATAGTTCAATGAACTGCCTATAGTCTTGGAAAGGCATTTTCCCACGTTGTGCTAGTTCCTTTATCTAAAATTGCAATCATTGATCTTTGATTTATAGGGCATATGATTTTGGTGGCATCTTTCACTAGAGTGCCACCATGGAGAGGCTTGCCATGGTGGTCAATTGACTCTCTTTTTCTGTAGCTTCCTCCTTAACCATGTGTTTTCTACCACTAGTTGAGATCTCATAATTCGTTCCCTATCTTTTATCCTACTCAACTCTCTACCCATCTCTAGTAGCTTCTCTTCCATATGGCCCACCTCCTCTACCTTCTTTGGTTACCTTCTTTGATTTGGCAATTTGCATCCACCGATGTGTCCTTCCTCTCTCTTTCTCAATCTCAAAGAAGAGAGGGATGGAAAATTTCTATGGTATTGCTCTACCTCAGTCAATGAATCTCTAATAAGAACTCAGATTGGGTTTTGGGCTAGGTTCCTACAACTCTTGGGACTCTCCCTTAGATTTCTTTGGAGAAGTTGTCCCCTCTTGCACTTGTGTTGCTACTTCCTTGCCTTCCCTCTATCGTTGTTGTCCTTCCTGCCGCTTTTTCTGTGTTTCATGTAGTGCTGACAAAGTTTCCTATAGGACTGTCTAAGGATCCTATAAAAGGATTTTTCCTTTCTTAAATGGGGTCAAAGGTTCCTTGTCTTGCTTTTTTTTTATTCTAAACTAGTGACAAGCCTCCTAACATAGGAGATGGGAGACTTTGGGGAGGCTTGTTTTGATGTGCCCTCTTCACCTTTTATTTCCAAGAAAGCTAGATTTTCTCTCTTTTGGTGAGTCCTCAATTATGATTGGAGTCATGGTGGTTTTTTGTGGTTTCACTTGTTTGATCCTAGTGCTCCTGCTTGTTTTGAAATAGAGGGGAGTCTACCTCTGTATTTTCCCTTTTGATTTGACAGGTGTGGTTAGGGTAGTCAAGGTAGTAGTTCCCTCCCTCCTAGTGGGTTTAGGAGACAACCTTGGAGATTCCTCCCTTTCCTTGGTGTGTTCCTTGGGGATTTCTTCTTCCTTTTGTTCTTTCTTTTAACTTTTCTCCTCTCCCCCTTCTTATTTTGCTTCTTCTTCCTCTGTTTTCTTTGTTTCTTCCTCCTCTAGTTCTTCTTCTTCCTCTTTAGGTTCTCTTCATCTTCTTCTACCTCTCTTCAGGTTCTTCTTCATCTTCTTCTGCCTCTTCTTCACCACTAGAGGTATTTTACTTATCATATTCAAGGGATTTTATTTCAATCACAACCTCTCCGTCCATGTCTCTAAATGTGGACCTTGAATGGGGATTCTTAGCTGGCTCAAGGAATCCTCTAGCATTAGAGAATAAGTCCATGGTGTGCCAATTTCTGAAGTTTTCCCTCTTGGACATTTAGGCTCATGTCTATTATTGATTTCAGTGAGAAGTAGAGTACACTGAGTCTTCTATCAATGGGTATCTCCTCTCCAAATATCAACTCATGGAGGAGTCTAAATTGATAGCCATAGGTTATAGGGACCCTCCCTTCACAAGAGATATATTTGAGAATATGGTAGCTCACCTCATTTTAAGGGTAGGGAAGGCTTTCCCTTCTTATCCCATTGTTCTCCTCAATTGTCTCTTCATCCCTTAAGAATATGTTTTTCTTTGCAAAATTGATTGCAACCTTATCCTACTTTCTCCATGGCATCCCTTGAAGAACTGTAGTGATTCCGCTAATTACTTCAGAAGTAATTGTAATTGATAGTCCTCTTACCATAGTAATAGCATTGATTCTAGCCTGAGGGTTAAGTTCCATGGAAAATTCTTGAGTACATCATTGTCATACCCTCTGAGTAGCTCAAAGAATCCCAACTAGTTATGCCTTCTAAATATTTATACCACAGGGGGATGGAGGTGTATCATGGATGTCTCTGTGGGTTCCCTTCTGTTAAACCCTCCTGTTGTGTCTCTTTTCTGGCTGGATGATATAGGGAGTTTGGTAGGCTAGCCTTAGGTTTTAGGGTGATTGAGAGTTTATAATAGTTGTGGATGGCTGCAATTTCTTTCTATCTCCACACAACTTTTAAACTATTCACAATTCTATTAAAACTCCCAGGCCCACTGTAATCACTTAAAAAACTTATATTCTTCTATTCCTAGCTATCAATTCAAATCATAGGAGTCATGGGCCACCTACCTATCACTATGACGTTTTGGATGAGGATAATTTCTGAGTAGTTGGACCCTAGGCACCTCCTTTCAACGTTCTTTGTGAATTTCCACTGTTTCCTATAGCTCCCTTCATTTCCTATAGTTGTTCTTGTAGTTTTGTTTCATGTAGTGTGGTTGAAATAGGTTTTCCTCGTCGTTGACTCTCCAAGGTGGTCTTGGTCTTCTTTGATATCGAAATGAATAGATGGTGCATGAGAGTGTCGAATGTTTTCTATTTATGGTTGATTCCTTGGAGCCTTGCAATGGCTAGCAGTGTACGGGATTTCCTCATTAGAACTGTTGGCCCACCATTAGTTATCATGTAGCATTGCCTGATATTCATCACCCACTCTCACACAAATTAACTCGACCACCTTTTCTACTCATTCTTCTTGATGTGATATTGCCATGTGTCATGCTAACAAAGATTTCACTTTTTAGTTTCGAGATGAGGGTGGCCAAGTTAATTGGTCACCTGTAGCTTATAAAATCAAACATTTTCATATTCCTACACTTTTATGATATCGTACTTGGGGAAGAATTCAAATGAGCTTCCATACTTGATCCTTCCTTTGCTTGGTTGATGCATGATGGAAGGTGACTCTATTGTTCTTCTTTTGTTTAGGTAAGTGCTTTTCCTTGGTCACTTTTCTGTATATTTCTTCCTGTTGATGTGGTTTCCTTCTTTGTTGTTGTGTGTAGGTGCTTGGACTCTGCTACTTCTCCTAAGCTCTGGATAGGAGTCATAGTGTCTACAGGGGTGTTGGAGCTCTTTTCTTGCATGGATGTTGAAGGAGAATGCATGGAGAAACTGTTGCTATGAGAACACAGGCTGCTACATGGTTTCCTGTAGTTATTACAAAATATCCTTTAGCTACCTTTTTAATCATTATTTTTATTTTTTTTTACTTGGAGGAGGAATGGGTGAGGATGTAAAAGTGGAATGATGGAAATGGAGGAGATGGAGTGGTAGGTGACTAAGGCCAATGATAAAATGAACCTTAGACTCTCTTTTTTTATTTTTTTTATTTTTCTAAGTGGTTTTTAATTGACACAGAGGTTGGTATGGCCATGAGATGGTGTTGGGTGAGAGGTGGTGAGGTGTATAGTCCCTTATTTCAACCTAGAATAGGCCCACTTCATCATTTCCCAATCAAAATTTCATCCTTGTAGTGTTTCATGACATCCTATTGTACTATAGGAAACTCCTGTAGTAACTACATGAAATCCTATAGAAGTTAGAAAAAACTACATAAAAACTAGTTTTTGATGCCTCGAAGTCAGGATGGATGATGGAGACATAGTAGGAATGGGAGATATGAAGTGAAGGGAGGAAGAATGGGGCGATTCTTGCCTTTCCATCCTCTAAATTCTAAATCTTTTGTTTCCTTTAAAAACCTACAAAAATCATAGAATTTTATTAGTGGGCATGTTTGAGGTCCGTGCCATGGAATTTTTCCTTTTTCTTTTCTCTTCTTATTCCTTTTTTTTGAAAGACACACAGGTCACCTCAAAGGAGGTTTTCTACCTGTCTGCCTACCCTAGGCACCTCAAGGGACGTTTTCACCCAGGGATCCTTTTGTTTTCCTTTGTTTCACTTTTGGGATGCCTCAAGGATGTTTTCAACTCAAAATTTTGCCTCAGGTGCCTCATAGACATTTTCACCTAGGTCCCTTATTATTTTTTTTCTCTTTTTTCCTTTTTCTTTCATTTTTTCAAAAAATAAAAACAGTCTTTAGGAATTTGGTTAGCTAGAAGCTGACACACTTCCAAGCACATTCACTTCATTACTAATGGTACTGATGAACTCTTCCCTAGCCAGATGTCTTTTATAGGGTTTCAATCTATATCCATTGACAGCTAAGGGGACACCTTCTTCATCAATGGTCCTTATTTGGATAGCCCCATTCTCATGGAACTTTTCTAGCATATATGGGCCCAACCACTTGATCATCAATTTTCCTTTGAAGTCCTTGAACTTTGGATTCATATAGCATAGTGTAATCACCTTTTTGAAAAACTTTGTTTTTGATTTTTTTGTCATGCCAAACCTTTCTTTGTACTCAAGTAACTTTTGTGTGTAGGAGGGCCTGCATCTTGAATTCATCTAAACCATTGAGTTGGAGCATCCTCTCTTTTTGTGACTTTGTAACATCAAAATCTAACTGTGCTACCATTCCAAAAGTCTTGTACTCAAACTCAATGGAGAGATCCCTTTTCCCATATACCAAGTCATAAGGGGTGAAACCCATGGTTGTCTTCTAGGTTGTATGATACACCCATGTAACCTCCACTAGTCTATCAGCCTAATATTGTATGTTGTTGTTCACAACCTTGGTGATAATTCCTTCCAATGCCCTATTGGTAACCTCTACTTGTCCATTGGCCTGAGGAAGATAAGCAATTGACTTCTTGTGTTTGATCTTATGCTTCCTCAACAGATTTACAATCAGGTGTGAGGTGAATTGAGCTCCCCAATCAGTGACTAGCTCTATAGGGTACCCAAACTTGTAAAATACGTTCTACCTTAAAAACTCATCCAATTTCTCTTCTATTGCTACATTGAAAGCATTTGTTTTAGCTAACTTTGTCAAATAATCAATGAACACAATTATGTACTTTTTCTTCCCTAATGGTGAATCAATGGGCCCAATGAAATCCATGCCCCACTTGTCAAATGGATCAAGAGTCACTTGAAGTTGCAAAGGCATTTCATCCTCGAGAGTAGGTTTCCACATTCTTTAGCACTGGTAATATCAACTAGTGTACTTTCTTGCATCTTGGTGGAGAGTGGGCCAGTAGTATCCAACTTGAAGTACCTTGAAGGATGTCCTCTTGGCTACAAAGTGACCTCCACAATGCCCATAATGACAGGCTAAAAGGATGTCAAAGACTTCCTCCTCCCTGACACATCTCCTCAAAATTTGATTTGGGTCTAGCTTGAAGAGATTGCCACCAATATAAGCGAATGGGGCAATCTTTCTTATAATCCTACTCTTTTCCTTAGAGAACAAATTTGGAGGTAACTGTGTAGCCACTAAGTATTTGGGTATGTCAGAAAACCATGGAGAGAGAATTGAAATAGAAAATAAATTCTCATCTGGCAACTAATCATCAACCATTCCTTCCTCACCTGCAAGTAAAGAAATTATAGACAAAAAATCAACAACTACATTTTCTCTACTAGGCTTATCAATGATAGTTAGATCAAACTGTTATAATAAAAGAAACCATCTAATAATTTTTTCATTCACATCAGCTTTTTTCATCAAATTTTTAATAGCAACATGGTCACTATGAACAAGGTTCTGGTAACCAGTGATGTAGTGTCTAAATTTATTCAAGGAATGGACAAAAACTAGGAGCTCTTTTTCAGTCATAGTATAGTTCAATTCAGCCTTGGATAAACTTTTGCTAATGAAATAAATGGCATAAGGAAACTTGTCATCTATCTGGCCTAGAACCATTCTTATATCGTTTTTAGAGGCATCAACATGGATGCAGAAAGGAAGAGCCCAATTTGGGCCTCAGAGTATGGGTGCAGTAATCAACTTGTCCTTTAAGGTTTTTAGGGCCTGTTGGCAACTTTCTGACCAAAAAAATTCAGAGTCCTCGGCCAATAATACAAACAAAGGTGAGGATAATTTTATGAAGTCCTTTATGAATCTCCTGTAGTATCTAGATAAGCCCAAGAAACTTCTGAGATCCCTCTACTTCTGAGGAGTAGGGACCCACTTTATGGTAGCAATTTTATTTGGGTCCACTTGTAGTCCTTCCATGGATATTGAGTGACCTAGAACAGTGCCTTCATTTATCAAGAACTCACACTTCTGAGGACTAAGGGATATTTTCATTTCAATGCATTTGATTAATACTTTCCCCAAGTTAGAGAAAACCTCTAGGAAATCACATCCATAGGGAGTAAAATCATCCATATAAATTTCTACAGAGTCATGGAATAGCTCTACAAAGATGCTCATAACTACTCTCTGAAAAGTGGCATGGGCATTACATAATCCACAAGGAAGGACGCTATAAGAAAAGGTACCTAGGGACAAGTGAAGGTGGTTTTATATTGGTCCTCTGGGCTGATCTGGATCTGATTGTAACCACTAAATCCATCTAGGAAAGAGAAGAACTTCTTTCCTACAAGAGCATCCAAGACATTATCAATGAAGGGTAGAGGGAAATGGTCTTTTTTGGTGGCTTTGTTTAACTCTTTGTAGTCAACAAAGATCCTCCATTTTTCATTGTTCTTTAGGACCGGCACTAGAGGAGACACCCACTCACTATCTAAGATGGGGTAAATGAACCTTCCATCCAACAACTTCTGCAATTGTTCTTTAACTATGTCTTTGAGGGTTGAGTTCATTCTCATTTGAGGTTAGCAAACTAGATTGCAACCTTCCTTGATGTAAATGTGTTGAGTACACACTGAAGGGTGCACTCCCTTCATTTACTTATAAATATAGGAAAAGGCATCCAAATTCTCTCTTAGCATGTCACATAACTCCTTTTCCTAATGTGCAGAGAGAGAAGGGTTGATTTTCAATATTTTAGCTAGACCAAATTCTACCATCTTGGCGTGAGTAGGACTTGAGTGAGATAGGTACAAATCAGTCCAAGGGTTATCTTCACCCTTCTTTACTAACTCATCAAGGGACATGATGTTGGGGGGCTAATTCTTGAGGATTTGATCAATTAGGTCGTCCTCATCAAGTTTCCACCCTCCTATAATATCATCTAGGGTACATATTGGGTAAGATGTGGCATGGTATACTTCGTCTTCCTCCTCATATTCCAACCATAAGGGTAATTCATGCTATAGAAATGGTTAAGCAGGAGGGTATGAGACCAATTTTTTGGAAAAATGCCCATTTTTAATGGTCATGTTCCTAGCTCTGCAACTTATGTAAGCATCAGTTGTGGCTAACCATGGATTTCGAAGGATGTGAGGATAACAATTGAACTTGGTCTTAGGTTGGGGAACTAATAATTCATAAGGGTATTCCCAGGAATCAACGGAGACCACTACATCCTCAACAACTCCCTCAAGAGATACTATGGATATATCTACAGGCTGCAAGTCTATTGTGGTATTCCTTAATGATCCTTGGAGATTCAATTCAAGAATAGTCTCCTTAGTCATCAAATTGATGGCAGCCCCAAGATCAATCAAGGTATGGGGGACAATGATACCATCAATGTGCACATCTATCATAGGACTTCCAGGGTCTAGACACTTCGGGCAAGTCACTCTCCTCGACATTAAGTTAGACAGTTGTCCAATGACATTAATGGTAGTGGTGTCTTTATTTCTCTTCCCAGGATGTTTGAAGCATTTATCCTTGACTAACTTGTTGTAGATGGGCAAATCCTTGATACCTTGGAGGACTGGGATTTTAACACACAAGTTTTTCAATTCACCCAGAAGTTCAGTCTCTTTTGGGGTGTGCTGGTTAGGATGGATTAATATCTCAGGAAAATGAGGTGGATTATATTGAGGAACACTCCCTTCCTTTTCCTCTTCAAGCTCCTCAGGTGGAGATGGAGGTTGATTATCTGGAAGCACTCTTCCATACCTAAGGTTTATTTCTTGAATCTCCACATCATATCTAGGGTGGGATGTCTCTCCACTATAGACTTTCTATGCCTGCTTGTTGTTCGGGTTCAAATTTGGATGAGAAGGCATGTCAAGTTGCTTAGATGGAGTAGGGTGAAGGAGTTATGGCTGAGATGGAGGTGGAGGTAGTAAGGTTGGATATTGGTTGTATTGGGGCCTCCACCCATGTGATGGTGTATTCCACTAAGGTTGGGGGGGAGCATATGGCTGAAGTGATTGATTGGAAGGTTGGGAATGGTATTGAGGTTGAAAATACCAGGGAGAAGGTGTGGACCATGAAGGATGAGTAGGAGGACACCAAGGGGGAATGGATCCATTATGGTTAGGGTTGTACTATAAATAGGATGCCCTTTTCATGCTTTGCTGGTATGTTTGAGGTCCTTGAGGCATCCTTTGGTTGATATGGCACAATAATTCAGTCACACCTTCAGTTCCTTGATACACAAATTTTAATCCTCGAAGAGAAGGACACTTGTCTTTGGAGTGGTTCTCCTCATAGACTCATCATATCTCTATAATATTCAATGGAAATTCATTTCTAGGGTGCCTCCTCGTGCATTTAGGGAAAAAGATAGCTAGGTTTCTTTCTGGTTCCTCCTGCTCCCCCTTGATCTTCATGGTGTCCATTTGTAGAGAAAATGTATGCAATATTTCACCCTTAAAGTATTTCAACATGTTCCCAATTTCACTTTTGATGGATATGTTGGGGGAGGATGAACTGAAAAAAGCTTGACTAGCCCTACCCTAACTTTTGGTTGCCTAAGAATGACTTTTAAAAATTATCTTGATATCATCATAAGGTAACAGGTAGATTCCCCCTCCCAACAACATGTTTATGGTTTCTATGAGATCTTCCATGATCCCTTGAAGAAGGACTAGATTGAGTGATTTAGGGTCAAGGGTGCATCTGGCCCTTTTGTAGATGAGTTGGAACCTTTCCTCACAATATTCCAAAGATTCATCATGTCCCAAGGTCATTCTAAATATTTCCTCTTTGATGTCTTTGGACCTAAAATATTCCATGTACTTGTTTTTGAAGGCTTATTGCATTTGAGCCTACATAGTGACGTTGTTTTGGGTAGAGCCATGAACCAGTACAAGGTAGCATCCTTAAGGGTAGATGGAAACAACTTCAACTTATGGTCGTCAAAGGTATAATCATAAGTTCTGTAGATGACAACAAACTCAAACAAAAAGGTATCAGGGTCCTCTAAGATCAAGCCATGAAAGTGAGGAAGGAAAGAGGGGCCTATGTTTTTCATCCTAGAATCTCCATTGGTTTCTCTAATGGGAAAAGCACTGTTAGTTCTATTTTCAGATCCATTTATGTTTTCAATCCCATTTCTATTTTCATCCATGGTCTAGGTTGGTGGAATGGTTTCTTCTTCTTCTTCCCCAATAGGCTCTTCAAAGATCTCTAGTTGTTCACCTAATGGGTCCTCTAGCTCACAACCACTGAAGAAGAGGGAAGGTTCATTGTTTGATGGTGTAGGGTTTTTGGGCCTTGAATATGCCCATTTTTCTACCGTATAATACCATCATTCATAGCCTAAATTTCTATACTTTTACACTTATTTCATATCATAATCCAACAACTTGTTAGAAATTCATATCCTACACTTCATGGTTGATTACCATTAGTTTTCTTAACTTTTCTATTATTAGGGATGATTTTTTTGTGATTTACAAATGATGTTTTTTTCAAAGTTCATTTGTTGCAGGGTTCCATTGTCGAAATTCTTCATGAGTCAAATAAACTAAGTTGCTACAAGTTAAAATATTAATTTGAGATCAAATGGGAAAGAATTTCAAGATTCCAAGGCTTAGAGCTTTTTCAAAATACCTTCATTCATTTAACCAAGAAACCAATTGTAAAAATTCACCACTGGCAAGAAGTTATTTTCAAAACAATTTTAAGTGAAAAGTTAGTGCCTGCGTAAGTACAGAATCGTTGAACAACCTGGGTTCGGGTCTGAACAAGTTTGAACAATTCAAGTTCAGTTCTAAATAGTTTTGAGTCCACGTGGAGAACAATGAATTTGATGAGTTTTCTTTGTGCTAAAAACGGAATTAGTTCCTTCAACTATGCCATGATTAGGATGAACCCAACCATCATCCATTTGAAGAATATCTAGAAGATTGTATATGATTTATTTGTTGTTGTATTTTCTTTTTTTATGAGTTTTTGGTTTTTCTCTGTTTCCATTAGTTGCACCTTATAAAAGTTGATTCTCTACATATAGTTGGGTGAGTGGGGAGAGGTAGTAATCATAAGGATTGTATGTGATCTTGTATACACTATGAATAAATTGGAAGCTTTCATGGAGTTTGTTTAAATGCATGATTGTTGAACCATAACACAAAACTCTAACTCTGCACTCAATCCGCTGTAAGTATTAATGTGTTTTTTATTTTTAAAAGAGTATTGTGTTAATTTAAAATTTCTCTGGGAGTGGCAAGGGCCCACCATTGCCCAGAAGCAAGTTTTGTAAAATGTCATAGGATATATCTAGGTGTAGGAATTTTATTTTGAAAGAATTTGTTAATTAGATCGTATAATTCTGATTACATACTCAAGGTTGTAAATTATTTTCTTGAAATTAAATAAATACTTCATCTTCAACTCATTGCAAACTAATGAATTGTCTTGATCAATGATTGTATTTCATAAATAATCCCTTTGTTATAGGCTTACGATTGGAATACTCAAAGGTGCTTCTTAATTGGATAAACAAGAGTTCGATAACTCTATTTCTTTTAGATATGAATTGAAATTGAATACGTACCTTACTGATTCACTATAATTTCTTGTAACATTGTTTTTTGGTAATCAAGTATTTGTAAGAAATGAAACGAGACCATTAAATTATCATTTGGAGTTATAGTTTAGTTTCAAAATTCATTATAATTGTAATTAGTTATTCGTAAAACCATTAGTCAATGTGCTTATGTTTGAATGATTTCTTGAATTTGATTAAAGTAATCTAAGGATAGGATAGTTTATTAGATTTGAAGCATGTCAATTTAATCTTTATTATTTAAATGCTTATTGCAGAGTGATGTTACAAAATCTACAATTCAAAATGAAACAGTCTTATTATTTGAATACTCTAATAAGCTGTGATAGGTAATTCTTAGGTCATAATTAGAAATAAACTCATTTGAACAATGATTAGCAAGTATGTACTTAAATAGTAAATTGATTTCATATTCTAGTTTAGATTAGATGCCCTTATCCTACATAACCTATGCTTGTGCCTAAAAGCTTATGGTTCCTAGATTGATAATTTAATGTTGAAATTATAACACATAATTTCCCAAACATTTTTGGTGTCACTACCGGGAAGGTGTGCTATAGGATTAAATGCACGGTGTATGGAGAATAAAGAAACCCTCAAGGGTCTTCTCGGAACCCTTGGTAGACTATAAGATTATTTGTAGCTATCACAAATGTACATGCATGTCCATACTCAATAACTAACTATCAAAGCAAAACCGATTCATTACCTCAAGCCTCCATGTAGATTTGTTGGAGAGCATAGTGCAGCTAGGTGAAAGTCCCCTAAGCCAGCTCTAGATCAAGTGTTGCACATAGAAGAGACAAGCATCATCACACCATAAAACCTTGATAATTAATACATGAACATACAAAAGACATCTAGTTACACATAACTAAGCTACTCATGCTAAAAGGTATTGGAAAAACAAATAAATGAATGATAGTACAAACACCATGGAGTAGACAGTAGAACTGTAGTTCTATATTAATGTTTGAAGAGTGATTACAATCATCTATTTCATTAGCCTTCCCTTACTCCTCTAGCTCCTCTCTCTCTCTCCCTTCTTACCAACTTCTTATTCTTATATTTGAGACTATGCTTAAAAATCAAGTAAGCTATCCTTTCAAATGATTTGACCTCTCTCACAATAGCCTTAGCTCTGCTTCTGTAGAATTTGACTTAGGGTTTCCAAGTTCCTCCATGATTTTCTTGAGATGTTGCCTTGATTTTGAGCTCTTTCCCATTTGTCCACTTCATTAGGATTAGAAATCCCTTAAATAGGTTGAATATAGATGTTTCCTTGCTTTTCTGAGTATATTTAGGAGAGAATATAGAGATATTTCTGAGTCAATTCGCTCCTTTGACCTCTAGATCCTCATTAGGTTTCACTAATAGTATCCCTAAACCAAAAAGTAGAGTTAGTGGGGTCATTAACTCTCCCTTAGGCTTACAGAAAAGCTTTATAAAGCATGTTGTCAATGTATAGCCAACGTTAGTGTGGAAACAAGGCTTGTGAACTTGGTCTTTGCTTCAACAATCATGTCTTTCCCCTCTGAGCTGATGAGGGGGTCATTTTGATGTATAACAGATGCCCCCTAAAGTGTGAGATTAGAGGCTACGACGATGGCTGAAATACTTTACTTAGTTGTTATTTTCCTTCTTAGACAAAATGGTAGAGAGGATCGGAGCTTCGGGCGGTACGGGAAACCTGATACAACACACACACACACACACACACACACACACACACACACACATATATATATATAACAACTAAAATCATGTCCTGAGTCGGGCATTCCCATGCTCAATAGCTATGTCAGAGTGATTTTCTCATAAAAGAGATATGACAATTCTGCTACCAATAAGGACAATTCAAATCCATAGTCATAATAAGATCATTCTTATGAGATGTCTCCAAAAAACAATATACGCAACTTGGGAGAGGAAACAAGGCTGAGTGATGCAAGTCTCTACCCAAGGTCTTGATTTCTGCTTCATCGAACATCATAGATCAATGCATGTGAATATATGTGTTGATGTTGAACATGCATGAAATCATCTAATTAACAGTCAATAATGGAGACTATTAACAGATATGAGGAAGGCCACCAATAATGGTGATGATATCGAAGATGGACGGTACAATCTAGCAAGTGTGGAAAATGTTTTTGTCATCGAAAACACATAGAATCATTTAACCAAGAACCAATAATGAGAATCCCTGATAAAACACAAGGTGACCTACCACTGATGTCTGTAAGTACCAAGGCACTAAATGTGTTTTTGCGTTGTCTTCCTAGATAGAGTGTTGAAGTCGATAGGAAGATACCTATCGAAAGGTAGGCAATAATGTGTCCTACATCAATCGACACGAAATGGGACAAGAATGATTTGTTTTTTGAGGAATATTTGAGCATTGGGTTAAAATGACAAAGCGAATGATGAAAGGATATACTTGATGGGTTGATGGAGGAAAGAAAAGGTTAACCCTTGAACAATAGAAGGCACGACAATGGTTTCAACCATGTAGCACTAGACTCATGAACACCAAAGAGTGTTAGGATATAGAGATGTAAGAACATTGGGGTATTTAGGCTAAACTCATAGGATGGTAGGATTCATATTGAGAGGCTATCACAAGGAAGGTTTATCTGAGGGAGTGTCATGTTCAAGGGTATGACTACTGCTAAACCACGCTATCTAATACTGAATATAGTTGTATTGTCTAATTTCCCCGTTTGATTAGTTTAGTGAGTCCAGACATGTAAAATCATCAATCTTTTCATATTTTAAGAGTCTGAAAAGGAACATAAAAAATGACTCTATGCCCTTTCTAATTAGTTTAATGAGTCTAGACAGGCAAACTCATCGATCTTTTCATGTTTTAAGAGTCTGAAAAGGATTGTAAAAAGAGTGACTCTATACCTTGTCTGTGTAATTTAATGAGTCCAAACTAGATAACTTGATGGTCTTTTCATATTTAGACAGTCTGAGAAGATCATAAAGAACGACTCCAGGGTGCTCCCTTTGTCATGGTTTTTAATTGGGTGTAACAAAAGTTTAATAGTATACCCATATCATTTACTTTTCTATGGGTTAATCTATTGAGTCTCGATAAAGAGAAACCTATACTCAATAGATGTTGACCTTCTTTTGTTATGAGTACAAGGAGACAGACTAAACTCGATATTCGTCATGAATTTTGAATGAGTCACACGATGACAAACTCAATGCCTTCATCAAATTTTAACGAGTCAAATGAAGAAAAATCTAGGTATCTTTTTATATTTAGTGAGAAATGGAAAAGAGGTAAAAGAACTGCTCATTCCTTCTTCATAGATCTAACAAGCCCAAAGAAGGGAAAAGCTCGGGGATTTTTCCGATTTAAGAGCGAGAAATGGTCCTAAAAAATCAAGTGCTCTGGTTAATGTCGTAGATTTTTAATGAGCCCGATGACAAAAACTCAGGATTTTTCAGTTTAACGAGCACGAAAAGTACCTAAAAGAATGCTCGGGTCATATTTTTAAATTTTTAATGAGCTCTAGATTTTTTCAGTTTTATGAGCGAGAAAAAAGCGCCTAAAAAGAATTCTCTAATGATATTTTTCAGTTAATGAGCTAGAAAAAGAGTGAAAAATAATTGCTCGGACCCTCCTCATATGTGGTTAACAAGTCCAACGATGAAAATTTCAGATATTTTTTATTTTTAGAGCGAGAAAACATCCCATAAAAGAAAGCATTGATTTCTTCTTTGTAGTAGTTTAGTGAGCCCAAAGAAGGAGAATCGAGGTTTTTCGGATTAACGAGCAAGAAAAATACCATAAAAAGAATGCTCGCTCTTCTTCATGTTAGTTTAATGAGCCTGAATAAGGAGACTCAAGGTTTTTTTTGAATTAACGAGCATGAAAAATACCATAAAAAGAATACTCGATCTTCTTCGTGGTAGTTTAATGAGCTCGAAGAAGGAGACTCAAGGTTCTTTTGGATTGACGAGCAAGAAAAATACCATAAAAAGAATGCTCGACACTTCTTGATCTCATGCTTGACAATGGAAGGGTCTATCCTATGCATTTCCTCATAAGACCAAGGGAAAACATCACGAAAGTCCTCAAAAGGGTAGGTGAAGATTACAATTTCCTCAGGATTGTGATTGGCTCCAATATGTATGTTTTCCACGATGCTATATTAACTGAAATATCTATGAGCAATGTCTTTGAATGATTGCCCATGTTTCCCTTCGATTCAAAAGTTTGGATAGTCGTATAAGGTGAGGAAATGATTTCATGTGTGTCAAATGACAGAATATGAAGAGGTATCATGTCAGAATCAGATATCAAAACATGATGGTGTGAGTCCTCCCAAGGTCGCTCTTCTAAACTCATGATCTCTCTAATCACTTCATCCATAGGTAGGAAATGACTGAGGGGGTCGAAATAAGGAGCAATTATGGGAGGGGCAGTGGTACAAATGGCCATGGCCAAAGTCACCAGAGACTCGGATGTATATTGAATGGCTTGGTAGGCCAATTCAGCTAGTGACAGTAGCATTTGTTCATCATAAGTGTCAATGTTTGAAGGGGCCGGGAGGATCCAAGGATTGGTCAGTTCATGAGGAATGGATGAAACCATAGAGATCGTCTGTGGAACTGTGGGGAATGAGAGAGGAAAAAAACCCATCAGGGAAGAGCCCTTCAATAGACCCATATCGATACTAACGTAAGAGTTGGGTATGCCACCCACTAAGGTTACAAAGCCACTAGGTAATGGGGAGTAATCTGGGGTGAAAAAGGACATCTGGTCCACTGTGACTATCTTTCCACCCAAGGGAAATATGATGATGTAGATGAGCAAAGACACAATGGCATTCATGGCATAAGTCCAACTACGACCCAAAAGCAGATTATAGTCAAGTTTATGATCCATGACTTCGATACCCACCATTACCATTTTCCCACTCAAAGTGATGGCGTAGCTAGCTAGGTAAGCTTTTGGGATGAAAATGTGGCCGTTGAAAGATTTAAGGGAAATTGATGGCGAAGATAGGGTGGGAGAACCAAAATCGAGCCAACATGAAGCCGACATCACACAGGTAGAAGCACCTTTGTCAATGGTAGTTCTGTGTATTCCTTTACCTTTCAAAAATATTTGCACTTGAAATGCAAGTCGATGGGAAAGTTGAGGTTTACACTTTTCCATGTCAAAAATTGCAAGCATAGAATCCTGTGGGTCGATACCACCAATGGTGGAAAGCAAATCTTTCCTTCGTGTTGGACATGTTTGTAATAGTTAGAGTGCCGACATAGATGATGGTGCTTGCACCAAGTCTTATACAATGCTATAGTTTTGGGTGGCACATCAGATGTATTATGCATTGTGTGTTGAAGTGCCCCTTTAGGGGGGGTGAATCACAAGGTCATAAACTAAAGATATGAATATCATTAGATGGCAGTGGGTTTTGACTTGAGGAAGGTTCCTTTGCATGAGTGACAGGAGGTCCATAAGATTTGGCTCTTGTTTGTAGATCTACTGTTTCAAAGGTGTAAATGGTAGAGGGTCCTTCACTAGCTGAATGATGTTGGTGTTGGTTTGTTGGTTGGTTGATCAGTAGCTTGATCTGTGTTATTCCAATTTTTCTCAAGCAGAGACTCACACTGCAACTATGATGTTTTCTATAATCAAAGACTGCCGAAAGCATGGATTCTGAAACTGTCTGCTGTGTTTAATTGGCCGAGGAGTGACTGTGGAATTCCTGTGCTTCTACATGGTTCAATAAGTGTTTCTTAACTCTGTTAGTTTTTCATGTTTGTTTTATCATCATTCCGCCATCTAAATTACAGAAAAGAAGAATAGTTTAGGATTTGCTTAGCTGCACCTTAGGCTCAATTTCTGCGATTTTTCATGTTTTCATCAGGAATAGTTATGAACATGCATGCTTAAATGATCTTGTTTACACTGTTTCTTTCACATATGGATGATAGTTTAGGAATTCTTAACTGCTCCTAGATAACTGTTCATTCACTTCTCCTCCCGGTCACTTCTGATGAAAGATTCTTAATTGCCTTTCATCCCTGACCATCATTCCATTCTTTTAGCAAATTGAAAATTGTCTCATGTGTACCTATCCTGCTCCACAATCCTTCTGTGACCAAGAAAACACACCAGCAAGCCTTAATCCATGACTCCATGCCCAATGGTTTGAAAATTATCACACTTTACCTTGCCTCTCTGCTGGGAATTTTCTACCTGGCATACACCTTCCATCCAAACAAAACACCAAAACCCTGAACCCGACAACTAGCCTAAAATCCTTAGCAACAAATTTAAAACATTAAGAGAGAGCCCTCTCTGATTGCAGGTGGGCTAGAACCTGCAATCCAAAGATTGATTTGTGGTTACCTCGGCCGTATCCCTATAGGAGCTTAGGGACAACCTGAGTGATAACATAATGGCGACTCCACTAGGGACCTCCTCAGATAATCTCACTAAACCAGTCTACAGCTCCACAGAGGAAGAAACTGACCTTTGAAAGTTTCGGTCGACCTGTGTTTTTAGAAACATTTTCCAAAAAAAAAAAATATAGATTAGAATCTGGCTCCTGAAAAGAAAACACGTCATACAAGATCAAATCCTGATCCTAATCGCCCAACTGTTTTTGAAAATCCGAATTTAATCCCTAAGATCATTAGAAAACAAAAGCAACAAGAAGACCCAACTGCGGCGAGTCCTGAAACAACTCAGCCAAGTGGTGTTCCAACCCCTGTCAAAGTTCTATTTCGGTCAACCCCAAGTTCCCCTGGTTCATCACCCCCTTCTCCCAATAGCTCTTCTACACCTCCATCCTATACCCCTACTACTACTACCACTACCACTCATTCTACCCAGTTGTTCTTGTTATCCCAGTTGTCCCAGTTTTTCCACTTATCCCCATTAACATGGCTAATAGATATGCACCCTTAGAGCTGCCTGCTAATCCCGGGGCTATGCCTTAGGACTACCAGACAAAAATTACATATTTTGATGGCACAAACTCCTGCACTTTCGTACAGCATACAAAGAAAATGCAGGATTACTTCGAGAGTTATGAAATTGATGATGACAATGTGAGAATGAAGATTTTTGTCCAATGTTTGACCAGTGATGTCAGAACCTAGTTTAGGGCACTTACACCCAATTCCATATTAAACCCTGAAGCCTTATACCAGACATTTTTTAACATATGGGAGAAAAAGAAAGATCCCCTACAGATACTATCTGAGTATGATACTGTCAAAAGAGGACCTCAGGAAACGGTTTTAGATTACTGTGCAAGGTTCAATAATGTTTACAATGAAATACCACAAAATTTAAGACCTCCACCTGATCTCACTTTGTACAAATTCCCTGATGGCTTTGATGCTAAAATGGCATATCAGTTAAGGGAAAGAGTACCTCAAAGCCTTGCAGAAATGCAAGATGTTGCTGTTAGTGTGGAGGCAAATCTAATTGCTAAAATTAACAGAGCCAGAATTGAGAGAAGAACCACCTTCAAAGAAGAACCCTCAGCCTTCGATCAGAAGCTAGATGCTATTATCAGTGGCATCCATAGGCTGGGAGACAAAGTAGACAATGTTGAGAGGAAAACTTCATGGGAAGGCCAACAGCCCAATGCCATAAGGAATCCGAATTTCAAAAAAACTCAAAACACAAATGCTGGAAGGGCCAGTCCTGACCATGATATTAGACCTCCTTTCCAAGAAAACCATGCGGAGGCATCTACACCTAGTGAGCTCACAGATGGGACTCATATGAACCTGATAGATTCGGAAAATGAACAGCAAATCTTTCTTATTGAAGAGGATCGAGAATACCCTTATGTAAAACAATTTCACACCAAGTCGGGAGAGTCTTTCGATTTCAAACAAGGTTATGATACCGCTGTGTATGAAGTACACAAACAATATAAGTTGAGAACAAGGGCCATTGATGTCCCCCCATCTAGCAGAACAAAAGATAAAAAGCAGCCCAACAAAATTAAAGGAAATGACACCATAACTCAACCAGCTGATAGCTTTGTCCCAAACCCCCATCAGGTAACTGTGGAGGATATAACAGACACACAGCCTCCTATTGATCAGCCTCTACCTCCTTCTTCCCCAAAATAAAATCTGAACGACACTCCAAAAAATCCTCCCAAAGCAGAACTACCACAAAATGTTATTCATCATAACATTGACATTCCAAAAGAAAACATAGAGAGTATGCCTGAAAAAGAGAAATCTGCCGCTATCAACGCCAAGAACTCATTGGAAAAACCATTCAATTTAGAAGCAGAGATTGGAAAACTCAAGATATCCATTCCCCTCTAAGAACTTGCCAAACATGATGTATATAGGCAACAAATTCAAAGGTCACTTCAACTACCAGAGGTAAGGGATGATGTAAATGTTTTAGATGATACCCCTGAGCTGCTGTTTGGTCCAGAAGTTAACGGAAAATCAACATATGGACTTGTTCCACCTTTTTATGTCAGTCTGCACATACATGACAAAATATTGGATAATTCCATGTTTGACTCAGGTGCCTCACATAACCTTATGCCCAAAGCTATATTGGAAAGGTTGAACCTTGATGTTACAAGACCGTACAAAGATCTATACTCCTTTGACTCAAGTCAAATCAAATGTTTAGGCTTGATTAAAGACCTTTGGGTGTCTCTAGTCCAATTCTCCAACAAGACAATCCTAATGGACGTAGTAGTTGCTGACATTCCCACAAAGTATGGCATGCTCCTATCAAGATCATGGGGAACAAAATTGCAAGGATCCCTTCAACTCGACCTCTCTTATGCCACTATATCTGTCTTTGGGAAACCAAAGAGACTGCATAGAGAAATATTAATGAAGTATGTGGTAAGCAGTGAGGAAAAGCCCCAAAATTTTCCAATTTAATCAATCCATTCCGATATGGATTCTTTTATTTTATTTAATGATAACACCAACCCTCCAACTGATGATAAGTCGTTATCTTTGGAACAAGAAACATACATCAATGAGGAATCGGTTGCCAATACCCATGAAATTGTCTTAATAGTCAAGGCAACCAACAAAGAGCAAGAAGAACATCCCGAAACAGAAATTGTAAGTCTGCCCAATCCTAAAAAAACTGAAACTCTCAATACAAACCTCAAACAAGAAAACACATGGCATTTAGAGTTTGATGGTTCTGTCAACAAGTTAGGAGCAGGGGCAAGAGTATGGATTTACAATACACATGATAATCATGCAGAAGGCCCCTATAGACTCAATTTCATATGTACAAACAACATGGCAGAGTATGAAGCTCTTCTCTTAGGCCTTAAACTCCTCAAAGTTCTAGAAGCTACAAAAGTGTCCATCCTAGGTGACTCCGACTTGATTATACAACAAATGAAAGGTAACTTTGTTACTAATGGCAGTAGAATGAGAGCTTACAGGGCTGCTGCCAGCAAAATACTCAATTCTTTCAGTGAATTCAAGCTTTCCAAAATTTCAAGAGATCATAATATTCATGCCCAGAGTCTAGCAACTTTTGCTAGCACATGCAAGCTTCCCTTTGAACCAAATCACCATTTCACCGCTGAAATAAAACATAGAACTTCGGTCCCTAACAATGTTAAGGATTGGCAGGTATTTCAAAATGATGCCTAGATTAACAATTTCCTAACTCTTGAGGGCGAATTCTCCAACACAAACATTGACATGGATGCCATGAACGATTCCCAACAGCTAACAGAAGAAAATCAGCAGGCCCTAATAGCTGCAACAGCTAAACAAATCCTTAACCCAACTGTTTTTGACAATGCAAACATAGAACAACTGAAACAAATGTGTTTAGAGGAAATAACCAAAGCAGAGGATGAGTTTATTGATCTAAAGCAGGGAAAATTTTAAGAGCCCCCCTAAATTTACATGTATAATAAATGGGCGAATCTCAATGGTATATAGGAAAAATGGAAGGCAATTTTATCAATAATATGATATGTATATATAATTTTTTGGCGAATCTCTCACCAGACATGGCGAATATTTTACTCAATTATAAAATCTTGTTCTTATTGAATACACAAATGAAATCATTGCATTTCTTTAAAATATTTTTTGAAATCAAAATTACTGAAATTACATATCGATAACCTAGTGGGTGTAAGATAAAGTTCACCCGTGCCATTCACAGAAAGCATGAGAAAAAACCTAATACTATATATAAAACCAAGAAAAATTCAAATTCATCACTTCTAGGGACCTCATAACCACCCTGCCAATACAAAAGTATGTTCCTGTTTTCAATTAGAAAAATTACCCAAATTACAAT
>APFE031623140.1:64686-87264 GCA_000404065.3 Pinus taeda
TGAGCTAATAAGGCTATTGAGCAACATGTTGAAGAAGGATGCCAAGGTAAAATGGTCTCTTGAGACCAAGAAAGCCTTTGAGAGTATAAAAACTACCTTGAACCAAACTCCTGTCCTCACCAGTCCTCAATTCGAGAAAGACTTTATCATTTTTTCCTTTGCATTTGAGCACACTATAGCCGCGGTCCTATTGCAAAAACACGATCAAGGTAATGAAAATCCAATTGATTTCTTCAGCTGAGCTTTGAGAGATGCACCCTTGAAATATTAGATTATGGAAAAGCAGGCTTATGCCCTAATCAAAGCCATCAAAGATTTCAAAATTTACATCTTATACTCCCACGTGATTGCCTATGTCCCCAACTTTGTTGTAAAGGATATATTAACTCAAGAGGGGCTAGAAGGCAAAAGAGGCAAGTGGATTGCCAGCATTCTTGAATACGACATTGAAATAAAACCCACCAAGCTGATAAAAGGACAAGGTTCAGCCAAACTAATGTCCGAAACAAACTTCCAAGCCTTAGACATTAATCAACTGGACAATGAACCGGAGCTGGTGACTCCACAGATCAGTGAAACCTTTTTGCAATCCCCATGGTATGCTAATATTTGCTTTGTATTGTTAAACCTGTGTGCTCCCCTAGGATTGTCCAGAACGAAGAAAAGATTTTTAAGGATGAAATCCTCAAAGTTTTGTGTCATAGATGGTGCTTTGTTTTGGAAAAATCATGAAGGTGTTTCGCTTAATTGTTTGACTATGAATGAAACTAACAACATCATGAAAGAATTCCATGCAGGGGACTGTGGAGGACACTTATATTGGAATTCCACGGCTGACAAGATTTTAATGGCTGGTTATTATTGGCCCTCTCTATTTGCAGATGTCAAAAAGTTTGTTGTTTCATGCCACAAATGCCAAATCTTTGAAGGAAAAAGAAAATTACCGCCTTTGCCCCTTAAGCCCATTTCAACTGAGAAACCTTTTCAATAATGGGGTCTTGACTTCATTGGAGAAATTCATCCCTCTTCCTCAGGCTAGCACAAGTGGATTTTAACAACCACCGATTATTTCACTAAATGGATTGAAGCTATTCCATGTAGACAAGCCAATGACTCCACCATTATCCAATTCCTTGAGAGCAATATCCTTTCCAGATTTGGCTGCCCTGAGAAAATCATCACTGACAACGCTACTGCTTTCAAATCCAAAAATATGATCAACTTTTGCCATAAATACCACATTACCTTGGGCCACTCCACAACTTACTACCCTCAAGGTAATGGCTTGGACGAATCGTCCAACAAAAGCCTCATCAATATCATAAAGAAATTGTTGGAGGAAAACAAAAAGAACTGGCATAGGAAGCTCACAAATGCTCTGTGGGCAAACAAACTTTCCACCAAGAAATCCATTGGGATGAGCCCTTATGAGCTAGTATATGGCATGTATGCAAAATTTCCTTCATCTTTGGGCATTCCTACTATCAAACTGTTGCAGGAAATTCAGGGTGAACCAAATGACATGCAGAGAAGAGTTAATCAAACCATTCATCTTCAACAAACCAGAGAGCAAGTCTACAACAGAGCTCAAATGCTACAAGAAAAACTCAAAAAGATGTTTGATAAGAAGGCTAAAGCAGAAGATTTCTGGGTGGGCAGCAAAGTTCTAAGATAGGATTGACGAAGAGAGGACAAGGGCAAACATGCAAAATTCAATTTTCTGTGGAAAGGTCCATACATTATCAGCGTTGTGCAAGGAAATAATACATATTTTCTTAGATCTCTAGATGGAAGCACAGCTGAAGAAGGCCCTGTCAATGGCCGAATGCTAAAGCACTACAATGATCCTTTTGATTGGAAAGAGCAGGCGGTGTTATTTTCTGTACATAGAATGTTTGTATATATCAGCACTTTGATTTTATTTTTGTAAGAGTCCATAATACTAAAGCACACAGAAGAAAGCAGGCAGTGCTTTACAATTTAACAACAAAACAGTTAAAGGAAAGTGTTGTTACCAGTCCAAAAGTTCAAATCAATCCAACAGTCAGCACTAAGAAGTTCAAAGCACAGCAATAATAGAATAATCAAGGCAATCTGACATGTTGTTCTTGGCTTCTCACAAGGAAAATCCATCCCCAAGTGGAGCCACTGTTAGCCTCCTGCTGCAGTAGGTTACTCATATTTCATGATTGACATTTTACAGGCCAAATATGTCATACTTTGCATGCTGCAATGCTCCATATTTGCTAAACAATCACCAAGGAAAGAAGGCTACTCAAAGTTCATCTACTGCATTCCAATTTTGAAGAGTCATTCCAGTTTTGTAGAATTTTCAGCTAAAGGGAGGTCCAAATAGCTTAATCTTGGTCTCCCTAGGTTTCAATTTCCTGCTTTAGAATGTAGAGAATGAAAATCTATCCAAACAGCTTAATCTTGGTAGATTCTTAGATAGGTAGAAAATCAAAGGAGCCCAACTGCTTAATCTGGGCCCTTGGAAGAAATAAGGGTAGTTTTGTAGATAGGAAGGCATAAAAAGAAAAAATTGAAATGCTGGGTCTGCAAGTCTAAATGCACCCAAACCAAAAGAAGAAAAAATGTTAAGTAAGTAGGCTGGGTAGGTAGCTTTGAGGTCGCAGAATCTTGTTTCTTGATCAATTCTATGTTTTCAAAATATCATCTCTACTCAAGTCACAATCATCAGGTAGTTTCATGTGAAGGAGCTAAAATTAGGCATGACTAACTTTCCTTTCTTCCTCTTCCCCAAATATTAACTAATTTCCCCAAAAAGAGGTCAATATCTGCTTGATGTCTCTTAGTTTCATCATTTTCCATGTCATTAACCTTGGTGAAGATCTGCTTCACTCAAGGAGGATCTATACTTTCTCTACACAGCTCTATCTTCCCTTTAAAGCCTAAGATCTCTGAAACTTAGCGCTTTCTTGTCATCTCCATATTAAATACTGAAATTATTATTTAACTCCCTTCATTTTCCCTATCCCCCTACTAAAACTATGTAACTAATCCCCTTATGTAAATATCCCCTCCCCCTGGTTGAAATATAACCATAAGTACTTCCCTGGGAATTACTAAATCACCTGGACTTTAGTAAGAACCCTCCTTCTACATAAATTTCCATTCCCAGGTGTTTGAAACCCTTCCAAAACACTAAGAAACCCCTTTCCAAATGCAAAAAACCCCCCTGCGCATTTCCTTTTGGAAATTATTAATGTTTGTTTAATAAATTCCAACGCGCCAAAACCCATTTAACCCATTTCCTAAAGTTCTAAACCCACCCGCGCCGCGGAAAATTAAAATTTAACGCGCACGCTCCTTTTTTAAACTCCACACATCTCCCTTTCCTGTCCACCGTCGGATAACCCCCCAGATCCAATGGCCCTTGTTCACATCGGGCGCCCTATTGTGGTGGTAGGTTAGCACTTGATGTCCGACGGTGTTACCGTCGTACACTGGGACAGGTGGCAGCCTCCCATTGCATCGGGCCGCCCCTGACAGAAACCACCTCTGTACCAAAGGCGTTCTAATGCACAGGCCAAAACCGCCCTCCCCTCATGTAACAGGAGCGCCACCCCACCCTGCCACGTCGCCTCCACATAACCTCGCCCAGTCGACGTCACCCTGCCATGTGTATCTACCACGTCACCCCACTTTACTGCCACGTTATCTTGATGACATCAGCATGCTAACGTCATATCCGTACCAGAGGACCCCACTGTTGACGTAAGCATGCTGACGTCATCCGCCGTACAGCTGACGTTAGCAGCCAAAAAACTAAAAATTTGTGCAAGTGTGAAAGTCGAGCTTTGGAGCTCCGGAATGAGAAACGGAGGTAGTTTTTGATGTGCGATTGGCGCGAATCGCTACAGGAAATGGGCCATATTGGGGAATCTTTAGGGAATCTTTTGATTCCTTGGCCCTTTTTGCACCGAAAATGCTCGATTTTGCCAAATTAAACGAATTTAAAGATAGAGAGAGACCAGGAACAGAGATTAAAGAGTATCAGATCAAATATGCAGACAAAAAGCATGTTAAAGAGTATCAGGAAGCGGCGAAGACCATCGATGTAGCGGCAAAGTGTATCAGAGGAGATTTTCTCAGGACTCGAGGAAAATCCAACATTTAAACAAAAGCTCTGAAAGTCAAGAAGTAATTGAAGATGCATTGAAGGCTCACCAGCACAAATGACTGCACATTAAACTCACAGAAGATCAGTGGACCAGAACTCAATGCACGGTTATGACAGAACCACTGCACCAAGTCACACAGGACACCTCATCAACTCAACTTGATTCAGTTGCCTCTGGCGCAGCCCAAAGGACTTACTTGCATTTAATTCCAGCAACAATTAGATTTTAGAAAAAGCTTTTTTCGGCAGGCCTGTTTAGGTCAATTTTAATAAATGACTTTAGATATTTTGCTTATATATACCACCCTGAAAAATGGAGTAGGTGTTGGTTGGTTGGTTGATCAGTAGCTTGATCTGTGTTATTCCAATTTTTCTTAAGCAGAGACTCGCACTGCAACTGTGATGTTTTCTATAATCAAAGACTGTCGAAAGCATGGATTCTGAAACCGTCTGCTGTGTTTAATTGGCCGAGGAGTGACTGTGGAATTCTTGTGCTTCTACATGGTTCAATAAGTGTTTCTTAACTCTGTTAGTTTTTCATGTTTGTTTTATCATCATTCTGCCATCTAAATTACAGAAAAGAAGAATAGTTTACAATTTGCTTACCTGCACCTTAGGCTCAATTTCTGTGATTTTTCATGTTTTCATCAGGAATAGTTATGAACATGCATACTTAAATAATCTTATTTACGCTGTTTCTTCCACATATGGATGATAGTTTAGGAATTCTTAACTGCTCCTAGATAACCATTCATTCACTTCTCCTCCCGGTCAGTTCTGATGAAAGATTCTTAATTGCCTTTCATCCTTGACCATCATTCCATTCTTTCAGCAAATTGAAAATTGTCTCATGTGTAGCTATCCCGCTCCACAATCCTCCTGTGACCAAGAAAACGCACCAACAAGCCTTAATCCATGACTCCATGCCCAATGGTTTGAAACTTATCACACTTTACCTTGCCTCTCTGTTGGGAATTTTCTACCTGGCATACACCTTCCATCCAAACAAAATGCAAAACACCAAAACCCCTGAACCCAACAACTAGCCTAAAATCCTCAGCAACAAATTTAAAACATTAAGAGAGAGCCCTCTCTGATTGCAGGTGGGCTAGAACCTGCAAACCAAAGATTGGTTTGTGGTTACCTCGGCCGTATCCCTACAGGAGCTTAGGGACAACCTGAGTGATAACAGGTGCCGGGAAAAAGACGTAACCATATACTATCATCGATCATGGAGTTAAAAACACACCAAAGATGATAGGTGGTGATATGGGTACCCAGGTGCTCTCCTTGCTTCTCTTCGAACTTAGGGATGTCTATCAGTATTTTATGCGGGAGTGGTGGCCAGAGTAAGTTATGATAGATCGGGTCATTTGTAAGTTTGTACAAGTTGGGGATATCAAGAGTTTCTAGGAAAGGAAGAGTGTGTGATGCCCTTGAATTGGACCAAGGCGATGACATATGACTTGAGGATCCTTGTGATCCTCCCATCATTTGATTCCCAATATTATACACAGGTTGCATGGTATAGTAGTTTCCTTGGGGTATCTCATTGTAATGTGGATTTCTGTGGGGATTGTTAGGCTGGGGTATAGAGTTTCCCCTTGGATAAGTAGTGCCCCCTTGACTCATTTGAGGTTTTGAGTAGGGTGGCCCCATGGATTGGTTGGGACCTCCTTGAGGATTCTTGCCCACCACAGAACTAACCATATGTCCTTTACTGGCATAACGAGTGCTTATGTCAATCAATGACTGACCATGCATGCCTAAAAATGGAGGGGGAACTATTACGTTCCCGGCCGATATATGCATATTAGGAGTTCCCTTGGATACTTGAATCTAGGGGTTAGAACTATACAATGGATGCTAACCATATTGTTGGTTGAAGGGACCCATGCTAATTGTGCCATATTGAGCGTTATAAGGAGCGTTGTATGTAGCACTTGTCGAAGGTATAGAGTTTGACACTAAAGGGGTGGAACCCAAAATAAACTGAGTTCCACTCATGGAGGGTGTTATGTTAGGGTTTGTACCTACGACAAATGGGATAGTAGGGTTTTCCATCAAAGCTGTGGTAGTGATTGTCAACTAGGGAACTAGTGGGGGACCAAAAGTGTCCAAAAAGTCGCACAACACATTAATCATCAATGGGATGGGTGGAAGTATTCTAACTAAAGAGAAAGGAGGTACATATGTAATGAGAACAAAGAGTGGGTCCAATGGATTCGTGATCGGAGGATTGTATGGAGGAAGAAATCCCACAGTAAAGAAATCCTCTAGTAAGCTTGAATCGTTGCTTGTCCAAAACTAATTCTGTGTGAGATATCAGAGACTGATTTACCGAAGATGGGGAATCTAACTCACTGGAGCTTGGTGGATCCTCCACAATGAGTGGGGGAAGTGCTAACAATCATCTAGATTAACGATGAGGGTTGGATGTAGCCACAGTGGCCAATAATTTTTATCAATAAATTTTATTGTGATGTTTATTAAAGTCTCAATGATAACACTCTGGCACCTAAAAAATAAAAAATACACTAAGTGATCAATCAGAAAACAGAGGGAAATGACCCAATCTAATAAGCACCAATCACTAGAGATGAAACCCAGTATCACAATGAATAATAGATAGGGCTTGTCAAATGTATAATTACGGTTACTCTAGAGCTTTGCCCGAAGCTCAGATTGAGGGGCCAAGTACTCTTGTGAAAATGAGCACCCTCCCAAATACTGAAGACAGAGTAGGTCCGTCTATGTTAGGTACCAAGGTAACCCACCCCAGTCACCTTATGTAAGTCCCTAAAAGTATGGCCACTAAGGATACCTCAGATCATAGACACTACTAGGGGGGACATAGTCATAGACAGTACGCTATGTGGGCATGATACTTGAGTCCCTGACTCAACTCTGAAATCCAAAAGTGATCCCAAAAACACAGAATACCCAAAGGAGTTGCAAGTGAAGGCGGGCTACCTTCACTTACAGTCTGATGTTGTCTCATCTTTAGCTCCACTTTTACTAGAGTGACCCTGGTAGTATGACTACAGAAGGATTTCTTTCTTTTAATGACACTAGTTTTGGTTTCTGATCTTCGATAGTTTACTCATGGTACCTATCCCAAGATCCTTTCCTGAACTAATGTTTGTTTGCTCTAGAAAGAGTTACTAATCGATTTTAGGTAGATTTTAAGTGTATTTTGTTAGTGTCTTTGGTAGGGGTGTTGACGTACGATATTTGGTGGGACTCTGACTCAAAATCATGCAAAATAAAATGCTTGTAAATTTTCAATTTCGATTAATAAGTTGTAGTCTACAAGGGAGAGTCTTTCATACATCAATATTCATTCCATGCATCCTATTCATTACAACACTAGCATAACTGAATTTTTTTTTTTCAATGCTCACTAACAACTAATGAAACCAAATAATGCATAACTTAACCAGCTAAGTAAAATAATGAATAAAAAATTTGATTTTTCCCTTTATGAAAATGAAAACTTTTAAGAAGAAAAGTTATTTTCTAAAAAAAAATTATTTCAGGACACAAATATTGCAAACAAAATACAACTACAGATCCTTTATTAGTATAAAAGCAAGTTTCCCAACCCTTTGAGGTCACAGACACTATTGCATATCAAAATTTGGGTGATTAACGCTCTATGCTAGAGGCCACAGAGAGTTACTGGAGGCACTAACTCTCTGTTTGTGCATACACATAGCTTTATAAAGCTCTTTTTACACCGCTAACCTACATTAGTGTGGGAAAACTCTTCAAAACAGGGCTTTGGGGATCAGATCCAAGGCTGAATATATGAAAGAAGAGTGTTGCAAGGTCCTGATGGGTTAGAAAAGGAATGCAAAAGTACAGGAAGGTCTAGAAGGAGGAAGAAACCAGGATCTTTTTGGGTAAATCAGGAACTAATGTGCAGTCTCCTGTTGAGTCGCCAATTTTGCGATGGGATTAAATGCAAAGTGTATGGAGAATAAAGAAACCCTCAAGGGTCTTCCTGAGACCCTTGGTAGACTGTAATATTATCTGTAGCTATCATAAAGCTACATACATGTCCATACTCAATAACTAACTATCAAAACAAAACAGATTCATTATCTCAAGCCTCTGTGTAGATTTGTTGGAGAGCACAATGTAGCTAGGTGGAAGTCCCCTAAGTCGGCTCCAGATCAAGTCCTGCACATAGAAGAGACAAGCATCATCACAACATAAAACCTTGATAATTAATAAATGAATATACAAAAGACATCCAGTTACACATAACTAAGCTACTCATGCTAAAAGATATTGGACAAACAAATAAATGATTGATAGTACCAACACCAAGGAGTAGATAGTACAACTATAGTTCTATATTTATGTCGGAAGAGTGAATGCAACCATCTATTGCATCAACCTTCCCTTACCCGTCTAGCTCCTCTCTCTCTCTCTCCATTCTTACCAACTTCTTATGCTTAGATTTGAGACTATGCTCAACAATCAAGTAAGTTATCCTTTCAAATGATCTAACCTCTCTCATGAGTCATAATAGCCATACCTCTGCTTATGTAGCATTCGAGTTAGGGTTGCCAAGTTCCTCCATGAGTTTCTTTAGGTAAAAAAAATGATGTTTCCATGCTTTTGAGCTCTCTCCCATTTGTCGCCTTCATTAGGATTAGAAATACATCAAATAGGTAAAACTTAGATGTTTCCTTACTTTCTTGAGTAGATTTAGGAGAGAATATAGATATATTTCTGAGTCAATTCACTCCTTTGACCTATAGATCCTCATTAGGTTTCACTAATGTTGTCCCCGAACCAAGAAGTACAGTTAGTGGGGTCACTAATTCTCCCTTAGGCTTATAGAGAAGCTTTATAAAGCATGTTGTCAGTGTATAGCCAGTGTTAGTGTGGAAACAAGGCTTATGAACTTGGTCTTTGCTTCAGCCATCATGTCTTTCCCCTCTAAGCTAATGAGGGGGTCATTTTGTTGTATAACAAGGTGCTAAAGGGATTAGAGAATAGTTTCTTTCACAAGTTTTTGGTGTGATATTAGTTAAAGGGAAACTAGAGGGTGGAGATGATAGTAAGACGTGAGTGAAGAGCCACACATTTCTTTGGTTAGGGGTCACTCCAAAGTTTGGTTTTCTAAGTAAGCAAGGATTTCAAGTTTGGTAAGTTTTATTGCAATTAGAATTTTTTATTCATTTAGTTTAAAATTAAATCTCTTTAAAGAAAAAACATTTTGGGGTGTTGTTGTTGGGTTGTGTTATATTCTTTCCATGACTAGCCCCTATTAGATGGGCCGACCAACGTATGATTTTGTGCATGCATTTCACACATGGTTTTAGGCGCAATGGCTTTTTGTCCATGATGTTATAGACATTTTTGGGCACTGCAACCCCAATCATAAATGTCCATAAAATGAGGGCTCCTAAGTCCCTAAAAGTGTTGCTTCACTACCTAAAGGAACAAACTCAGCTGATTACATCATCTCCCAGAAGTTCTCCACTAAAAACCGCTCAGAAATGGTCAAAACTGGACCATATTGAATACCCAGTGCAGAGGGTGCGATGCATATCACCTTCCCAGTGTAAAGGGTGTGATGCATATTGGATAGCCACTCTATAGGGTGCAATGGGCAAGAAAGGACAAATGGCAGAGACAGTTTGCGAGGTGGAAGATCATAGAACCTTCTAGGAGCTTCCCCTCCGACATTTGCCTCTCTGTTTTCGACCAGGGATGAGTAAGAGATCATCAGTCTCCAAGTGGAATCAAGAACTATCAACTAATCAAGACCCGAGAAGATGACTCACCCCCTACAAATATCTATATATGGATCCCTCATCACAGAGATCCAGAGGCTGGAATCTTGTATCTTGTAGAGAAGTGTTGTTGATTTTCTGGTGAAACTTCATAGTGTTGGGTGATCTAAGCTTTACTTGAGGTGAAGAAGGGCTTTCTTGCTAGAGGATGATGCTGGGTCAGAACAATTGGTTGTAATCCTCTTGCTATTCTTGATGTTAATAAAGCTATTCAAGTTTTCCTCCATATTCTTGTGTGTTTGATTATATACACATTTGTGTGGTCAATACATATATGGTCCTGTATTGTTTATGAATATAGATCTCTGTTCTTCGATAGTATTATGCTACTTTCATTCTAGAGGTGCTATTTGAAGATGGGTAGATGAAGAAGAAGTGGCAAAGATCTATCAGGAAGGAGAGGAATCAAGCAAGGAACCAAGCGCAAGACTAAGGTTGGTGTCCTTTATTCCACTCTTATCTATTTTTCATAAAGGAAAGCGAAAGTAGTCTTTACTTGTTTGTTTGTAAGATAGCTACCAGTCTTAGTGGGAGTAGTAGCTCCGAGTGGACACTATTCCCGGTAACAAAATGGCGACTCCACTGGGGAGCGATTAGATTGTTTGTTATTCTATCTTTGTTTGTTTTATAAACTTACAGATGGAGCTTGAATTCAAGCCAGCTAGCCTTCGAACTGCATTTTCTATGCAAATGCAAAGTAGATCAATGTTGCTTCAGTCTATCTTTGAGTTTTGTTTATAAATTGAACAATCAATCTACAAACACTCTAATTTCCCTAAGTGGTGGCTCTAGTAACCTCCTTAGATCAACCCCTGTGATTTACATTTACTGAACATCACTTACTCAACTTAAATGCCTGAACTGAACTGCAAATTGTGAGCAAAGACTGGTTAAAAGTCTTGCACTAGTACCATCACACCCTCCCTTCAAGGCAGTCTATATGCATCGTAGTTCCCATGTGCAGTAGGTGAGATGCATACTGGATTCCCTGTGTGACAGGTGCGATGGTCAGGGAAGGTTAATTTTACCTTCAGACTTTGGTTTTTCTTCACTCCTTTTAGTTCTATTTAGGAGTTTTGTTGTCTATGGTCAGTATATCTCTGTGAAAACCCCCTTCTCTTCCATCATTCTACCTCTATTTTACAAAGAACTGTAAGTTTTTTTATGTATTGTCAGCCATTTTCAGTTCTCTTTTGCAAAGAAGTAGCGTAGTCGAACTGTCGTTTCTTAATCTAAAAGTGTCGTAAGTGTCACTTTCAGTCATAGAAGAGAATCCCATTGTTCTTGATAGTCAATTGTACTGTTGCTCTTGTATATGATTTGAATTAGTAGTTTTAAAGTGTTGAAAATAGTTTTCATTTCGAAATCATGAAGTGTCGCCCTTATCTTCACTTCATTTTGGAAAGAAATTTGTTAAGTATTGTCGCTTTGAAAATAATTCAGATTTGCACTTAGCGTTCTTCTTGTCATTCATACATTAAGAAGGCTGAAAATGAATACATGCATGTGCATTTGCATTTAGACTTCTTAGTTTGATTTAGGACAATGCATTTAGTGTGTGCTCTGTGCTCTTTGTTGAAATACCCTCAATTCTCTTTCCTTAGTAGCTAGGATTTTCATTGCCAAAAGAAGATTAAACAGTTGTTTATCATCTTAGACTGCATTTTAGGAATTGTATACACATCACGCGGTGAACCTAAAAGGAAAATTTTTAAACAAGATCAACTATAAAATAAATTTAATGAATCTAAAACTGCTTTGGAACCTAACACACAACATCTAGAAGTCTAGCCTAGAGATGTATTCCGGCGTCGTAAAACCTGGTAACTATTGTTTTCATTGTTGGTTGGGTGATTCCTCCACTCTGAGATGACAAGTGCCAGTACGGACTTGTGCTCCCATGTACCATCGAGTATATATTGGGAGACCACAATAGGCTATATCCTTTATCCTTAGGAAGCCGTGTCTACCACCCTATCGATCGCAATGCACTGAACATTGCATTCGGGAAGATTGACTGCCATACCGTAAAATGTATTTTGTAGTTTTGCGATTGGTTTGGTAATCCCCTCTGCATAGATTTCCAGAGAAGTCCCTTTCATTCCTTTTCTGACTCTTTAAAAGAAAAGGTCCATCTAAGCACTTATCACTTTAGGCTCATTAAAAATCAAAGGCGACTAGAGTCATCTTTTGTTTTTTCTCGACTCTTAAAAATTGAAAAAACAAGTTGTGTCAAAGTGTCTAAAATTCATGTAATTCAAAAAAAAATTCCCCTTTTATTTTGAGTTGATCAAGTTATCTGCAATCGTGGAAAAAAGTCAATCAAAACCCCGTCATTCATGGAGACTTACGAGTCAACCGTTGTTGACTCCGGAAGCGAAACCATTCCGGACAAAGCGAACTCGTTTGACCGGATCAAAGTCCCCTAGGTTGGTTGGAGCAAGTACTCCGACATCCTCAGAGACTCTGATTACTCCAAACATTCATGGTATCCTTGCTTCTACAGGAGAAATTCTGCAGCAACAAGAGGACATTACAATTGATCCTAGTGTGACAGTAAACACTTCTATTCCTAAACTGGCTCCATCTACAGCTAATTCAGAAGGTGTTACTCCCCAAACGTCTGTTGCTATAGAAATTATATCTTCTTTAGCACCAGAAATATTTTACAGACCTGACAGTCTACCTCTTCCTCCTGGATTGATTGCCATAGAAGAGATTGTGGAAGATCCTCCATCTAACCCTCCAATGCAATTTGGAGCTGGGATCCCCCTGTATCCTTCTTCATTAGAAGTTATTCTCCCACCATCAGAATTTCCTGAAGAATCGCTAAGGAATATTTTGGATAGGCTTGATATGTTTGAACAATCGTCGACATCAAGGACTATGTCACCCAACATAGCAGCAGCAAAAATTCCTGCTGCTACTCTGACAATGTTTGCCGGTGTGCCATCTGTCCCAAATAGCTCTCAATCACTATGGAGTCCATCCAGGGGTTGTTTCGACAGTATGGATTGTTCCTGTTTGTTCGTCTGGAATCTCTTACGTTGAGTCTTGACAAATTGATCCTTCATAGTGTCAATTTGGGCAAACCGGTCCCCAAAGGAAAATCATTCCTTTGAGTACTGGATTACCATCGTATGGAGTGCCGTATACCCTTTCATTGCCTTCTTTAGAAGGACAACCATGTGAGAGTTCACAAAAAAATTTAGGTTATGTTGGAATTACAACTAGCAGTTGGGTGCCAATCCTGCCTCAACAACCAAGAGTTGTATACTCAATGCAACAAATTTTGCCTATGACAAATATCCCCACTACGCCGACTATTGTGGCAGTATCGCAAGTACAAGCATTACCAGTTGTATGCCAACCTCAAGTTTCTCGGGTTATAATACAACAACCTCTTGTACCTACGACATGACCGCAATCACCAACTAGTGGAATAACACAGGTTCAAACGGGGACCATCACCCCCCATATTGATCAAACAGTCGGTACTGGACAATAGCCCATGACTTCACAACCATGGCTGGTGCAATACCAACAACCGCAATTCCAACAAGCTTACCAAGGATATGAGCAACAAGTCTTTGCAAGTAATGGGTAGCTGTATCAACCATGTCATAATGGTTATGCCCATCAACCTTACCAAAGTTACCAACATCAAATGCATTATGCTGGTATGCAAAGACCAACTGCTTAGGCAATTCCATCTTATCCTGGGTATGCTCCGCCAAGCTTGAATCAACAGTTGCCTTTTGTGGCAACTTTAGAGTTACCAGATCTAAATCGACTAACGAATGATCCAATTGCCTACGCCTCTTGGTGGCCGGTGATTCCGCATAAACTTCCGTCTGATATTGCTAAATTTAATGGAAATCCAGGCGAAGACCCGTCGAATCATGTGATGACCTTTCATCTGTGGTGTTCATCCAACACTCTCAATGATGATTCAATCAAGCTTCACCTCTTTCAGTGAATTTTGACAGGTCCGGCAACAAAATGGTATATCGAATTGCCTAGAGCTTCGTTTGATAACTTCAGTACCCGACCCACAACCTTTTTAACCCATTTTCAGTTACCCATAAGGTACAAAAGAGGAACTGAGCTACTTACCAATTTCAAAAAAACGACAACCACTCACATATCCGATCATATTCATGAGTGGCAATGTCATCGTAGAATGGTAAAAACATATGTTCCTGATCAGCTATTGGTTGAATGGTTTATTAAGTCATTGTTACCTTCTATTACGGAAGATGTGGCAAAGGGAGGAGTCATTACTGAATAGCAAGTTATTTCTCATGCACAATATCTAGACTTGATCTATACTTAGTCTGGCATGCTCTACGATAAAATCCCTGATGCTCCTAGACGGGAATTTTCCGTTCCTCCCCCTCCTAAATCAAACAAAGACTCTCATGCTGGTGATGGTGTGATAGGTACGACAAGCACTAAAACCATAAAGGCTACGTCAAAAAAGTTCCGCACGGTTTCGAATCAAAACGCAAATGAAGAACTTCTAGCCTCAGAAGTAAATGTCGTGTCGATAGACAAAGGCAAAGAACCCAAGCAACAAGGAGGAAAGAAGAACAAGAAAGGGAAGAAGAAGAACCAGGAGGAGTCGTCTCCTGAAAAATCTTCTGCAAATCCTTATGGGGATAAGAAACCAAAGGATCACTGGACCAGATAGTGTCCATACAAAGCTGAACTGAAAATTTTTTTTGAAAGTTCAAAAACCTCGGCTATATTGACTGATCTGTTTCCAAACCCAGGAACAAATCTGGTTGCTAGCGAAAATGCTTCCCCGTCCCAAGTGCTAATGTTGTCAGTTTCAAAGCAACTGAATGATGCTCTCATATCGACAAGGAATAAAGATTATGGGAATCCACAGATGTTGAATAACAAGGATAATGATCAACCTAGTAGTTGAACAACAACTTCGACTACAGTTGTGCCACCCATCATTCCTGAATTAACGATAAAACTGGCAAAGGGAGTAGTACACAAATCGACATTTAATCCTCGTGCCAGAGCAACACAACACTATAATATAGTGGAGGATTTAGCCCAATCACCCTCCACGATGTCGACACTTGAGGTACTGCAAAATTGCCCCTCCCAAAAGCAGGATTTATTATCAGAAATAGGTGGGATTGACCCAACGGATTCCAATCTTGTGTCTTTTAATCACAAAGGATATGACCCTCACTTACCAGCTCAACTAACTTTCCTCATTCAAGTGAAAGCCCTCAACAAAATTGTTCATAGAACAATTATTGATGAGGGGGCATCCACATGTATTATGTCGATGAGTTGTTGGAAAACTCTAGGGTCTCCATCCTTGTCGCGATTGTCGATGACATTAAAAACATTTGATGGACGAACATACACCCCGTATGGGACATTGAGTAACTTACAAGCTGAACTGGGGGACAAAACAGTAGAAATTGATGTTGAATTTATCGACGAAAACCTTGATTACAACATCCTACTGGGAAGACCCTAGATATATGCCATGGCAGCCATTGTGTCAACCTACTTTAGGAAAATTGCATTTCCTTCCCAAGGAGGAATTACAGTCATTGACCAACAAACATTTCTCCCCAACAGTTCACAAGTTACGGGAAGTAGTTCGATGATCCATGGAAGCCCTAATTCGCTTCAAAATATTGGAGTAGGCCTACTAAAAGACCCCACATTAATGGGAACTTTTACCCTACCGCCTCCAACCAATTTGGCAGAAGTGGCTAACGTGGAAACCTGCAATATGATATCTTCCATTCAAAAGATGTCAGAAAATGATGTTAATATGGATCATCTATAGGTATTGCCTCTAAACCCACTGGAAATATTATAGCAATCAATGTTTTCAGCATGGGAGGCAAACCCGTATCAACGCTTATCAAGCGTTTGGATAGATAGGTCTAAAGAATATGGCACCCCTTCAGATCCTTGGTCGCAAGTACACTCTATAGACGAAGGAATCATTCAATCGATGATGATTGATGGGGCACCATGGAAAGATTACCACCATCATTCCCATCTTCTGAATTGGAAAGAAGATTATTCCAACAACCTAGACCATCCTTCAGTTTTTGACTTTCTGTCGAATACTGTAAATACGATGGATTTCGAGCGAAACCTATCCAATATTGAAGAAACCATCGCCATAAATATCTTGACCAAAACAATTGTTGTAGAGAATATTCATGTCAGCAAATCTTGTTCTTCTTTACAACTAGAAGTATATAACACTCTATTTCATGAGTTTAGAGATGTCTTTGCTTGGTCATATGATGAAATGCCAGGTATTGACTTGAGCATAGTTGAACATGAAATTAAGATGTCTCCAGATGTCGAACCGGTACGACAGCAGCTACGGTAGGTGCACCCCAAGAAATTCGTTGCCATCAAGGTGGAAGATGAAAAGCTCCTCCATGCTGGTTTTATTTACCTAGTTCCTCTAACTGATTGGGTATTGAATATTGTTCATGTGATGAAGAAGCAAGGAACGATTAGAGTGTGCATCGATTATAGGGATGTAAATCAAGCTTGTTCAAAGACAACTACCCTACACCCTTTATCAACCAGATAATTGACGAATGCGTCGGATGTGAAATCTTTTCATTTATGGATGAATTTTCAGGGTATAATCAAATAAATATCCGACCACAGGACTAGTCAAAGACTGCATTTATTTGTCCGTGGGGCACATTCGCATATTGTAAGCTACCCTTTGGTTTAAATAACGAAAGGGAAACTTTTCAAAGATCAATGAACTATGCTTTCCATGACATCAAGAACATCGTTCAACCATATCTCAACGATCTTCCAGCTCATTCGCGAAAGCGGACTGATCATCCACAGCATTTGAGAGCGATATTTCTATGTTGCTGACACTACAAGATACGACTCAACCCACACAAATGTGTGTTTTGTGTCAGTTCTATTCGTTTACTTGGCTTTGTGGTATCAAAGGAAGAGATTCGTCTCGACCCATGTAAGGTTTAGGCAATCATTGATTTGCCTCCACCTTCAAATTTGCTTCAAATTCAGAAACTCCAAGGGAAAGCGAATTTACTTAGGAGGTTCATTCCAAATTACACCGAACTTGCTAAAGGTTATACTCATCTATTGAAAAAAGAAGTACCCTTCATTTGGATTAGGTCGTGCTAGCTTTCTTTGATGCTTTAAAACAATCTCTAATAAAAGCGTCATTAATGTATGCTCCTAATTATCAAAAAGACTTTAACCTGTATTTGGCTGCAGCGGATATGACCATAGAGATGGTTTTAGTTCAAGAGGATAATGGAATTGAGCATCCTATATATTATTTAAGTCGAAACTTAAATGATACGGAAATGAAATACTCCTACGTTGAAAATCTAGCCTTAGCAGTTGTTCAAGTGATACAGAGATTTCGACACTACGTCCTCTTCAGAAAAACTACCATTTTATCAGATTGCAACCCCATGACTTATATATTGTCATGACAATTGCTGGGGCGAAAATATTCAAAATGGATAGCAATTTTACAAGAGTTTGATCTGGAATTCAAAAAATCCAAATCAAAGAAATCCCTGGTCTTTGTGGAGTTACTATGTGATCTCCTATCGTCATCCAACGATGTAACATCCGAAGAAGCAATCGTGGATGAAAATTTGTTTCTGATATCTTCAAGAAATCTGTGGTATGGAGATATAATCATCTATATCTAGACCCAAACATATAGGTCTAATACCTCACACTCCGAACAATGATGGATTCGATACCAAGCGAAAGACTATGTGATCGTCGGTGATACCCTTTACCGTCGTGGTATCGATACGGTTCTGCGGAGGTGCCTCACCCATGAGGAGGCCAAAAAAGTCTTGAATGATTGTCATTCAGGCGTGTGTGGGGGGGCATCAATCTAGTTATGCTATGATGCAAAATAAATTGCGAGCAGGATACTTCTAGCCAACAATGTTCAAAGATTGCATAACCGCAGTTAGAAGTTGCCATGCTTGCCAAATTTTCAATAGCAAAACTAGAAGACCACCCGCACCGTTGCAACCAGTAGTTGCTATTGGGTCATTTTCCAAATGGGGCATAGATTTCATGACATGTAATCCCACCTCGGCCGGGGGGCATGGGTATATCATAGTTGCAGTAGACTATTTTACCAAATGGGCCGAGGCGATGCCTACATTAAACAACAATGACGAAACGGCTGCCCTTTTCTTTTTTTAATCACATAGTCTCCAGATTCGGTGTTCCACAGGCCATAGTCATAGATCATGGATTGCATTTTCGCAATCACATGATGGTTGAGTTGGCTGCTAAATTAGGACTATCCCATGAAAACTCTACTCCGTACTATCCGCAAGCTAACAGACAAGTTGAGGCAATCAACAAGGTCCTGAAGCGCATGCTGCAAAGAATGATCGGAGTCCATAAATAGAATTGGCATACTAGACATTGGTGAGAAATGCAACTGGGTTTACACCTTTTCAACTTGTGTATGGTCTGGAAGCAATCTTACCAGTTCAGTGTGAAATCTCGTCCCTCAAACTCGCGGTCGACCTTCTCCCTAGAACTTCAGAAGAAGAGGCTCGTTTCTTGGAAGTAATCCAATTGGATGAAACCCATCGCGATGCAGCTTCAACTAATGAAGCTCATAAGAAATGAGTCAAAGTGCAGTTCGACAAAAATGTCAAACCTTGCGTCTTCTCAGAAGGTGACCTGGTCTTGCTTTACGACCAAGAGTCCGATAAGCTAGGAGCAGGAAAATTCAAATCGTTATGGATGGGTCCCTATATTGTTAAGTGTGTGTTAGCAAAAGGATCCTACGAGTTGCTGGACTATGATGGGATTCCACTGGCACAACCCCGCAACGGGTTGTACCTCAAGCGTTACTATGCTTAATTCCGCATAGTAATCCCAATGCTTTTGTTACATTTTTGTTTTCGCTAAGAGTAAATATTTTGGTTAGGTAATACAATTTTTGCATTTGTTGCAGATGTTGAAGCTATTGGAATCATTTGTTGGATATGACGGAGCGAGTTGTAGTTTTCAGAATCTATCTTCTACGGCATGGGCCATCTTCGATTCCAGCAGCGGGTTAGCAAGTTTCATAGGGGTGTGTATTAGTCAGTTGACAAACAATATCACTGAATACATTGCGTTGATAGAACTCCTCTCTGATGCCAACACACATGGAATATGTCGACTTGTCATCAGGCTAGACTCACAACTCGTCATTCTACAACTCATTGGTATCTATTCCGTACGGAATCTAGCCATCTATCGCATGTTCCTAAGGGTCAAGATTTTGGAAAGACAGTTCAATTTCATTCAATATCAACATATTTCCATAAATTTCAACACATTAATAGAATCATTGGAAAATTATGTGTTAGATAGGCATTTGCGACATTTATAAAAGAGAAGCATCACATCAATATATGCAGCACGATCATGTAACCGAAATAAAGCTCTGAAAGTCAAAAATACATAAATAACTATTTATATTTTACACATAATGTTCTGAAACCAAGACAAAATTGGTCAAATGACCCAAAACTCAAAGTGCTAGGGGTCACCCTAGTCTAATGATGCTGGTGATAACAAGTTATCGCATGTGCAATCATGCGTAAAAGCCTAGTCCATCGACTAGACACACTAGTAGTATGTCGCTGCAACCGCAGAGGTAGCTCGTCAGTCCTCACATCCGAGATAGCAAGAGTGAGACCCTCGACCTGATCCTGTAGTGCTGAAAGACTCTTCGTCACATCAAGGTCATGGAGGATGGCCCTCCCCACAGCCTCTCCTACTGGAGTGGCCACTGGTTCTCTGCGGCGTACTGCTGGTTGAACTGGTCCAATATCTACATGAGCACATGAGTTTTGATTAGTCTTGATTAGAGAAAGCATAAGAACATTATAAGAACAATAAATAGAGATATGGTCAGAAGATTTACCCATAGCACCCCACTGCTCGCCAGCTGGCAGCACTAAATCCAGGTCACCCCGGAAATCCATGCCAGCATATGGAAACTTGGCATAAACCATCTCCTGACGATCAAACCACTCGAAGAAATTATTAGAAAAAGAAATCTGAGACTGGCCAGCATGTTGAGACATGAGGTCAACCCATCTCTGCTTTTCTGGTTCAGTCGGTGGAGGTAGGCCAAGTGAGATGTACTGTAGCTGCATCAGTGGGATCTTCTCCAAAGCGAAAGCGGTCAAAATGGGAACCATAGCTGAAATTCTTGGATCTTCTTCTTTTTACCTTTGTCAGTTGTTCTTTCATCACAAAGAGTACCGCATCACACCAGTTGAACACCTTCGGTTCAAGGCATTCCAAAGCATACTGCATGTAAGACCTGTTAGCTATGTGAAGAGCCGCACTACCAGCTAGCCTAGCAAAAATGAATAGAATGGTCCTCAAAGGCCAGTCAGTGACATCTTGGATATTGATCTTGCCATCCATACTTGGCTGAGATCCCTCCCTGCAGTGCCAACGAATATACTCCCTCACAGACTCACCCCCATGGGCCGAACCTGATAATGAGAGAGGGGCACCATGCCTCGATAAACCGGTCAAAAAATAGATGTCCACGACAGTCAAGGGGATAGATTTGCCCCTAATCTGGAACACCTGATTGGTAGGATGCCATGCATTGAGGAAATATTGCAACAAGTTGATTTGTTGCCTCATGCTAGAGATACGGAAAAACTTCAATGGGCCATAGTCCCGCAATGCAGTTACCGTGCCCAAATCATGTAAAGAAACTGTGTCTTCTTCTTCATGCTCACTTTCTCGCCATGTAAAAACCATTTTGCTTCGATGAATCTCTGAAAAACAAGCAAGAGAAGAGTCAGGATCTTGATTTGGCAAAAAACAGGCAAAAATCTATGAGAAAATTGTGCAAAATGTTTTCTCCTTGCGCCCATCACACCCCAGTAGTGTACTGGGAGTGATGCATACTAACCAGCCAGTGAGAAGGCCAGTATGCATCACACCTTTTGAATAAGGAAGGGTGCAATGGAGCCAGGGAAAATTGTTCAAAACCCAAAGGCTTAGCAAAGTAGGGAAATAGGCTCAGAATTCGAAAAGAAAAGAATGCAACTGAAGAGCACAAGTTTAGCTCTTACCTAGTCCAGACGGTGTTAAGAATCGTCCACAGAATCTCCCGGAATCAGCTAGTGAAAACCGGGGGGAAAAAGCACCTCTGGAGCTCCAACAAACCAAATTCAAATGAAATGGTAAAATGAGAGGTAAAAGTCACTTTTAAATTATCATTCATGTAAATCAAGGTATTGTGTTCTTAACTCATTTATCAAGCATATTTTTTCATTTCTAATCGATTTGATGAAGCAATTGAACAGGTAGTACAATCTTTGAAAGAACAAAATGCTAACGGTGAATCAAGGAATCAATGACCATTATCACGAGCAGTTTTAACGTGGAATTCAAGCTCGTTAAAAAATAAACATAAGCAATGAGCAAATTTTTCCCCCAGAATTTAAGCTTGTTAAAAAATGAAACAATTTTCTGATAAATAACCATTGTGAATGCATTATCATCAGCTTTTTGAGCCTTGGTCGTGTTCTCATCATCACCTCCACTCTATTTTAGCCAATCATTCGCCTCCATTTGATTGCTTACCCTTTTGAGGAACATCTGCAAAGAGTGATTCTATTAGCCATCCTTATGACACTGCCGTGATTGGAAAATTCCAAACCTTGCCTCGAATCAGTTGCTACCTAAAATCATCACTTGTTCCTCGAAAAATGAGTCTCCTTTAAGCTCTTTTCAACTGAATCGTAAAATATGAAAATATTGTCGAGCAATTAGCCTCTCCGGCTCGTTAAAGTCATCAGAAGTGCTATCCTTCCTCTAGATTTTAATATTTTTGGACTTGAGGGATTATTACACAAAAAGATCGAGCGCTTGTCTTGTTCGGCTTGTTAAAATTACCGAACATTCATCCCTTTCGTATTATTTTACGCTTTTTCGGACTTAAGGGATTATATGACGAAAAAGAATCTTCGGAGTTTCCTTTCCGTCACTTTTAGACTCTCTAAAATTGAAAATGACCGAGTTATCTTTGTCGTTAAACTCGTTAAAACCGAATAGCGACAAACTCGTCCAAATGGACGAGAACGAGTTTCACTGTTGCTAGGCTCGTTAAAAAATAGCGACAGGTTCACCCGAAGGGAGAATTATAGAACAAGCATATGTTATCCTCCTCAAGCTTGACAAAAATAAAGAGGTACTGGTCAGGAATGACTAGGGAAAATTGGGAAGAAAACTTGAAATTTTTTTATTGGTAGCAAGTCGCTCTTGAACATGACACTTTCTCTCCGCATCCGAGTCAAGTCGGGTTGTTCTGTTCACTGGTCATATCACCATTGGTCCGTCACACCATCCATATTTGGGGTTAACGCTACCAATCCATTGTTAGTGTCGCCAATATGTTCAAGAGAAGTCATTCAGAGAATTCACCTGTGTCTCACCTGCTGCAATACATCCACGCTCCATTCTTTCATGACCGCCACCCTAAACCCTGTATCATCAAATCGTTTTCACCTCCAAAATCATTTGCTTCGTTCCGTGTCGTAGATGTGGGAT
>APFE031623140.1:87284-154439 GCA_000404065.3 Pinus taeda
GAGGGCTCCTAAGTCCCTAAAAGTTTTGCTTCACTACCTAAAGGAACAAGGTCAACTGATTACATCATCTCCCAGAAGTTCTCCACTAAAAACTTCTCAAAAATGGTCAAAACTAGACCATACTGAATACCCAGTGCAGAGGGTGCGATGCATATCACCTTCCTAGTGTAAAGGGTGCAATGCATACTGAATGGCCCCTCTGTAGGGTGCGATGAGTGAGAATGGACAAATGGCAGAGACAGTTTGCGAGGTGGAAGATCATGGAATCTTCCAGAAGCTTCCCCTCTTACACTTGCCTCTCTGTTTTGGACCAGGGATGAGTAAGAGATCATCAGTCTCCAAGTGGAATCAAGAACTATCAGAGAGAGGACACTAATCAAAACCCCAGAAGATGACTCACTCCCCTACAATCATCTATATATGGATCCCTCATCATAGAGATCCAGAGGCTGGAATCTGGTATCTTGTAGAGAAGTGTTGTTGGTTTTCTGGTGTAACTTCATAGTGTTGGGTGATCTAAGCTTTACTTGAGGTGAAGAAGGGCTTTCTTGCTGGAGAATGATGCTGGGTCAGAACAATTGGTTGTAATCCTCTTGCTATTCTTGATATTAATAAAGCTATTCAAATTTTCCTCCATATTCTTGTGTGTTTGATTATATACACATTTTTGTGGTCAATAAATATCTGGTCCTGTATTGTTTATGAATATAGATCTCTATTCTTCGATAGTATTATGTTTCTTTGATTCTACAGGTGCTCTTTGAAGCTAGGCAGACGAAGAAGAAGGGACAAATATCAGGAAGGAGAGGAATCAGGCAAGGAACCAAGCGCAAGACTAAGGTTGGTGTCCTTTGTTCCACTCTTATCTATTTTTCATAAAGGAAAGCGAAAGTAGTCTTTAATTGTTTGTTTCTAAGATAGCTACCAGTATTAGTGGGAATAGCAGCTCCGAGTGGACACTATTCCTAGTAACACATGGTATTTTGTAGATTTGGTCAAGGGAACTACGATTATGTTCTAATCCAGGGTTAATGGAATGGGGTTTATTGATGCTCCATAATGTATATATATGTATTGTAACATTGAAAGGAACATAATGAAAAAACAATCTAGTAGTCCCGGTTTTTGGATCCACGGGAAAATATATGTGTATATTTGTTTTATGCGTTATTCTCTCACCTTGGTTTATTTTCTGATTTTAGAATTCGTATGCAGGTAATTTCTGTACGGGGTTAAAACGTACATTTGGTACCAGAGTTGTTTTGGCTTCAAGGGGATGCCTTTGCTATTGAGGGGTTTTGTTCGGGCTTGTGGTAGACCCTATTCAGTGGGAGATCTGCGGGATCAATTCTTGTGGTGAAAGAAGATGGTGAGCATTGGAATGATAGAGATCAAGAAATTTAATGGTCAGAGTTTTGATTTGTGGAAACTCAAGATGGAGGATCTATTGCTGGATAAAGATCAATGGATCATGGTAGATCTTAGTACTAAACCAACGGGAGTGTTTGATGAAGAATGGAAGAATTTGGATCGGAAGGAAAAAATCACAATATGATTGTGTGCCTCAGATTCATTATTGTTGAATGTATCAAGGGAAGCTATGGTAAAGCCTTTATGGGACAAGTTAGGGACTTTGTACCAATCTAAGTCTTTGGTGAATAAACTATTCCTACGAAAAAAGTTGTATACCTTGAGGATGAAATATGGAGACTCGATGACAGAGAATTTGAATGCATTTAATATTGTGGTAAGCTAGTTATTATCCATTGATATTAAAATTTCAAATGAAGTGCATCAGTTTGTTGTGTTATCTACCAGATTCGTGGGATAGTCTGGTTGTTGCAATAGGTAGCAATGCATCTGCCTTGCAGTTTGATGAAATAGTCTTAGCCTTGCTGACAAAGGAGATGAGATGGAAGAATATGGAGAGCTAGAATGGTGATTCCTTGTTTTTATGAGGACAGTCCTAGAACAAAAGCAAAAATAAGTCCTTGAGTGGGAGATCTAAACCTAGAGGGAGATCTAAATCTCCAGGAAAACCTGTAAAGGTGTGCTAGAAATGCAGAAAAGAAGGGAACTATGCAAGGGACTATAAATCTAAAGCTCCTAAGAAAGGAAAGGTATCTGATGATTCTCCTTCTGCAGAGGTGAAAACCATCTCAGATGAAGGTGGGGATTTTTACTTGGCTTCTTCTTCAAGTACACATGTAGATCATGAGGCATGGTTGATTGACTTAGGTGCATCCTTTCACTTCACTCCCCATAGAGAGTGGTTCAACGAGTATGAGAAATATGATGGTGGTGATGTATTCTTAGGGCATGACAGGAAGGCTAGAATCGTTGGTTGTGGAAACGTCAAGTTGAAGTTGCAAGGTGGAAGGATTAGAACATTCTCAGTGTTCTACATATTCCTGCATTAGTGAGAAATCTGATTTTCTGTAAAAAAGTTGGATGATGCAGGTGTAAAAATAGTGTTCAAGAAAGATACTTGCAAGATGGTTCATGGAGCAATAGTACTAATGCAGGGAATTCAAATTGGAACTTTGTACAAGCTGCAAGGTAACACTATCATTGATGGGTGCAATAGTTCTATGGTTCCTGAAAGTGGATGAGAAAATCTAGCGGCCTCTAGAGAAAGGACCATGCTATAACATCAAAGGCTTGGACATATTGGACAGAAAGGCCTTCGAATACTTCATAGTAAAGGTATGGTAGAAGGTATGACTAACAGCTCTCTGGATTTTGATTTTTGTGAAAATTTTGTATATGGGAAGAAAAATCAAGTGAGTGTTTTCTCTGGTGGTAAGAGGGTGAAACATATATTAGAGCTTGTGCACAGTGGTGTGTTTGGAACTATGAAGGTTCCATCGCTTCGTAAGTCTGTGTACTATGTATCATTTATGGATGAATTCTAAAGGAATACATGGATATATTTCATCAACAAGAAATTTGAAGTCTTTGACAGGTTTAAAGAATTTAAGGTTTTGGTGGAAAAGTAGACAGAGAAGAAGATAAAGGTGTTGAGGACATATAACTGTGGATACTTTTGCAAGAAGAAATTTAAAGAATTCTGTAAGAAGTGTGCTATAGCACAATAGAAGACTACTCCACACACACCTATGCAAGATGGAGTTGCAAAAAGAATGAAAAATACTTTGATGGAAAGGGCAAGAAGCATGCTTAGTGGTGTTGGGTTAGGATAGGAATTCTAGGTAGAGGCAGTGGAGACTACATGTTACCTGGTCAATAGATCATGTTCATTAGCGTTGGAGGATAATACTCCACAAGAGGTATGGACTAGTAAGAAACCGTCTCTTTCCAATTTGAGGGTATTTGGATGTGATGCATATGTACATGTTCCAAAGGAGAAAAGTACAAAGTTGGATAGTAAATCGGAAAAATGCATCTTTATTGGGAATAAGTATGGTTTAAAAGGCTATAAGCTTTGGAACCCAGTAACAAGGAAGGTTGTGTATAGACAAGATGTGGTGTTTAGAGAGGTGAAATATGTTATTAAACATGAAGTCCCATCAAAGGAACTTGAGAACATAGAGTTTGCGCTAAAGGAGGAAGAATCATACTCTACATCAGAAGAGGAATCAGAAGATGAAGAGCCATGGACTTTGGTTGTGAGAAGATTAGTTCAAGAAATAAGGTAGCCAAAAAGGTATAGTCCAGCTGCTTTATGTTCAAATTTTCTTTATACATTACTAATGATGATCCCATAACTATGAAGGAAGCAATAGATTTAGAGGATGGAAAACTCTGGAAAGAGGTCATGGTTGATGAAATAACATCTTTACACAAAAATGAGGCTTGGGATATGGTGGAGTTGCCGGCTTGAAGGAAACCCATTCGCAATAAATGGGTGTTGAAGAAGAAGATGAATGAAAAAGGAAAGGTGGAGAAATACAAAGATCGGTTGGTAGCAAAAGGTTATTCCTTGGTGCCAGAAATTGATTTTGGTGATATTTTTTCTCCTGTTGGCAAGATAGCTTCCATTAGATTACTTTTATCTGTTGTTGCTGATTTTGATTTTGAGATAGAACAGATGGATGTGAACACAACATTTCTTCAAGGGGATCTGGAAGAAGAGATCTACATGAAGAAACCTAAAGGCTTTGTGGTGAAGGGTAATACAAAATTGGTATCGAATTTAAAAAATTCTCTGTATGGGTTAAAAAAGTCACCAAGGATGTGACATCAGAAATTTGATACATTTATACCGGCACTTGGCTTCACCAGAAGAAAAGAAGATCATTATGTGTATTTTAAATTAATTTGTGACCATGTTATTTATATACTCTTGTATGTGGATGGTATGTTGCTGGTTTGAAATGACAAAGAAATTATCTAGGATTTGAAGACCCAATTGTCCTCCAAATTAAACATGAAATATTTTGGTGCTGCAAACTATATCTTGGGCATGGAAATTAAAATAGATCAAGCAAGGAGGAAGTATGTCGATACAATACTGCAGAGGTTTAATATGCAGGATATTAAACCAGTGAAGGTTCTTATTCCTATAGGTGTAAAGTTATCCGTCGAATAGTGTCCCAAGACACAAGAAGAGGAAGAGGACATGTCTTATGTTCCATATGCAAGTGTAGTTGGAAGTCTGATGTATGCAATGACCTGTACTAGACCATACATTGCACATGCAGTAGGAGTATTGAGCAGGTTTATGTCAAAACCATGGAAGGAGCATTGGACAACAGTAAAACGGGTTTTCAAGTATTTGTGTGGCCCTAGTGATTATGGTTTGTGCTAGCAAGGAAGACCAGGATTGGATGGAGTTTTGGATATTCATGGCTTTGTTGATGTAGATTGGGCTAGAGATTTGGATCAAAGAAGATCTACAAGTGGGTATGTGTTTAACCTATTTGGAGGTGCTGTCAGTTGGATGCGTAAGAGACAATTTGTAGTGGCACTATCAACTACAGAGGCAGAATACATGGCAACCACTCATGCAAGAAAGGAAGTAGTTTGGTTACAGAGATTGTGTTCAAGTATGGGGTTAGTATAACGTGCTATAAGGATATACTGTGACATCCAAAGTGCAATTTTCTTGACAAAGAACCCTTCTTATCATTCAAAGACAAAGAACATTTATGGTTAATATCACTTTATGAGGGATATGGTAGAAGATAAAAAGTTGTTGCTAGTAAAGGTGGAAATTTTGAATAATATAGCAGATGCATTGACAAAATCTATGAGCTGTGAGAAGTTCTCTTGGTGTAGAGAAATAATGGACATTGCAGGGTTGGATCAATGACTAAGCTTTCCTGTGCCCCCTTGTGGAAAGAAATAAACAAGTGGGAGAGTGTTGGGTTGTGTTATATTATTTCCATGACTAGCCCTAGTATATTGTGTTATAATTTTAGACCCTATATTAGGTGGGTGGGCCTACCTATTGTTTTGCGCATGGATTTCACACATGGTTTTAGGCGTCATAGTTTTCGGTCCATGGTATTTTGTAGATCTGATCAAGGGAACTACAGTTATGTTCTAATCCAAGGTTAATGGATTGGGGTTTATGGATGCTTTTGCATGTATATACATGTATTGTAACATTGAAAGGAACATAATGAAAAATCAATCTGGTAGTCTCTATTTTGGGATCCAAGGGAAAATCTCTATGTATATTTTTTTATGTGTTATCCTCTCACCTTTGTTTACTTTCTTTTTTTAGAATTTGTATGCAGGTAATTTCTATATGGGGCTAAAAACTATAGTTGTAAGAATCCCCAACTACTAATCCATGTTGTGAGATAGGGATCATGAACCAGTAGGAGAAATTCAAGAATGATTGAGAAGCTTGAATAATGTCCATTGAAGCACTTTCTCAAATCCTAGTAGTAGTTGGGGTATCTGCCTCTCAGGAAGAGTTCATCCTGACTGCATTTAGGAATTATCTATCTCTCCACAACCAGAAAAATATTTGGAAGCCTCCCTTGATTCCTCCTATCTATCCACCAAGGAGATTGAGAAATCTTGTACCAAATCTAATGGGGAGCATCCAACTGAACTTGAGATCAAAGAACTTTCACCATGCTGAGCAGCAAGCCTTGTATGCATTTTAGAGACCAATTATCCAAGTTTGCCTGGAACGACTGAGGAGGACTTGACTTTCAGAGTGTTCCAAATGAAGAAATAGCCCAATACAATCAGGAATACATTGAGAATTGGTTTCAAATCACAATCTATTCAAAGTACCACTCTCATCTTCAAGTAATATTTGTATCACATCTTTCAAAGTTGTTGATTTTTCATGCTCATGTACCTTCTAAATTTTATATTTTAAATCTGGGAATCAATATATCTTTGTACCTGATCCACACATGTCTTCATTGGAATTTATCTTTCACTTGAAGGAGGAAATATTTTCTCCAGTATAATATGAAAGTTAGTATTGTAAATAAATAAATGAAAATATTAAAGAGAAAAATAAGTCCTTTTGTGAAAATCAGCTTGTTTAGTGCAACTGGGCAAAGACTTCTCTTGAAAACCAGGAAACTGGTGGGAAAAGTTCCCAATAAAGTTTGTAAATTTGAATTATTTCTTAAAATCATGTATCTTTCAAGTCATTATGTCTTGTACTCATGTTGGTTGATGTGAGATCCCTTAAGGTCCACCTGCCAATAAGCCCGGTCCCATTGACATCAGCAAATTATCTAGGATGAAGGTTAGGGTTAGATAAGGTACTTGGGAGATTTCATGCCTTAATGGCAAGTATCCTTGTCATCTACTAAGGAAATACATTGATGTTTCTTGGTTGATGAATTCTTCAATCCATTTGACTTTGACAAATCCATTCATGGCTAATCGAATGTACATAGTGCCTTAATTCCAATTGATATCAAAGTTGGGATATCTGGCATTGGTTAACAACCTCCTCAATGGTTAGTAATCTAATTACTCTTTCTTATGTTTGACATCAAAACCATTTATTAACATATGCAAGATTGCACTTGGGTGTGTACAGGTTGAAGACTATATGGTTTTGTGATCTCAATATAGGTTTACAATAGTCTGGATCTTTGTATTAGAATTTCCATTTTCATTTGTAGTAGTATATTTATTTCAATAGAGGCAGCCATATAACAGTTGTTGGGTGCTAGTTGGTGTCTTTTAAAACTCCTAATTGCCTCACATTAATTATCAACATGGGCAAGTCCTTTTATTCCAAGAGTGTACACAATATGTGCATGCTATGAATCTCGAGAGTAATGCTTTTAAATTGAAATATAAAAGTTTGATACAAGAGTGAACAGATGTACTATACAACTCAAACTGCAACTATCAATAGCAATATTAAATTTAAGCATCAAGACTTAACACTCAACTGAAATCGTAATCAAATCTAAAACAGGTAATTCAAATGGAAATGATGTCAACCGAGAGTTTAGTGGCAATAACCAATCCCTTTCAGCTAATTCTATCTAAATCACACTCAATCTCAATTAAGAAATTCAAATGGAAATGATGTCAACCGAGAGTTCAGTAGCAATAACCAATCTCTTTCAGCTAATTCTATAATAACCACACTCTTATCATAATCAACAAGATTCAATGCGTTAACTAATAATCAATTTAATCTACAATAAGCATAAATGGAGTCAATTGAAAAATCTACAAATCACATAAGGAAAGTAACCTAACTTCAATATAGGAAATCGAAAAATAGCAAACAACGTAAATTCATAGAAAATGGAAGAAAATCAAACCAATCAAACTTGTGTGAATTAGAAAGATATAACACAAACTGTAGTAGTTTAATCCACCAGAGGCCGAGCCCTTAGCCACCAGCGAATACTATTGAGCTACTTCAGAGAATACTAATGAACAACAACATAAATTATGTATTAACCATTGAACTCAATCCTAATTACAATATGGTCGTGTTCCTCAAAAGCATGAGTTTGTAACTTAAAATTACAATTTGAAATAAAATAGATATCGCCCCCTTTTCTCCTACAATTTACACTTTTATAGTAAAAAGGGTAAAAGATAAATTTGATCCCTTAGGATCGAGAGATCTTGAGGGATTCACAACTGGATGCTATCTTCTAACATTCTTCTTATTTAGCATTGATCCTCCTAATTCATCCTCTAGACTGACCGCAACCGACGCACCTCATTCATCCTTTGTTGGTTTACGTTGTTCTATCTTTAGGGAACAACAACTATTCCTTTCGTCGTTTTTCTACATAAAAACGAATAAGGGTAAGTTATGGTGGCTAATTCTTAATCGAGAGTAGTTCATTCATTTCTTATCATAATCCATCAATATGTTAGCATATCAAGGCACAAAAGAGATAAGAAAAGAGGAAAAAGGAAATGTAATTGAGAGTAAATACATACCCATTGCATAACTCAACATACTCCCCTACTTACCCTGTTTCATGTCCTCATGAAAGGTAAATAGTTCTTATGCAATGCAGTTAAAGAGTAGGCTAGAGAGAAAGCTTCATAAATTGGTCTAAATCCATGATGTTGAACCAGGAGTGCAAAGGCACACCTTTCTTTCCCTTCGAGCAGCTCGTTGTTAGCCCAATACCCTTCAGGAGGATACCAAATAATGGGACTTCGAAACTGGCATCCCAACCAATGAGGTACTTCTCTCAAAATAAGATTGTTGTAGGTGATCATCTGGGCCACAACAACTTTGAAATTCCGATAATTAAATTGTTCCCTATCTTTCACACTATTAGTGGAGATTGTCCATCTGAGCTTAAATGCAGTCAGAGATCTTTCTTGAATGGAGACGAAACATGATATTCCTTTATGCACAATCTCCTTATGTATGGGCCCTAAATTTTTAATCACCCCTTCTCTTTTCATTAGATTTTTATGGTTGGCAAACATTCGTAAAGGGTGCTTAGGTTCACTCCTCACCCAAAGATCCAATCCATGTTCTTGTCTTTGGAATGCATTATAAGTTTTAAATCATTTGAGTTGGTTAACTACAATCGAGATAAAATCCTAGAATTGAATGTCTCAAAAAAAGGATTAGGGTTCTTATCCACCTCATTTTCTAATATGAAATTTTGTAGATAGAACTCACAAAGAAGCCTCTAGACCTCTGCACTGTGTTACTTGTAGCAATTTATAAAATCTTAAATTGTCAGTAATTCAATCGGTTTACTAGCTCTTGTGGCCTTTATTTTCAATAATAGGTACCATTCTAATAAGAACAAGGCATAATTGGTGGTGGGAGACCTACATGTCATGATATTCAAATACAGTGAGCAGATGGTGTGTTTGTGTGACTCATGACTCTCTCTAGCTTGAATTTTACCTTCTACAGCTTTTCTTCTGCCCTTCTACACCTGTAAAAGGTTTGGTTCTCTTTTATATTTAGTTCCCTAAGCTGTTTTTGTAGCTCTTGATATCTCTGTAGGGAAACTGTATCTTGTTCAACTTGTTCCAAAGTGAGTCGGGCTTGTGCCAATTCCTCCTGGAGATTTAGTAAAATAGGGTCATGGTGTGTCAGTATGTCCGTCTGAGTGCCTATGCTATGAGAGGGGATATCCTCTGTCTGAATGTCTGTGCTACAAGAGGGGATATCCTCTATCTGCACTTCTTTATTATGGGAGGTCCAAACCTCCATTTGAGCAGCTTCATCAACTAAATATGAATGCAATCCTACTTGAGTGGCAATTGTTTGAGTTGGTATGAGCTCAATTTGAGTCCCTATAGCCCCACCTTCACATAATTCCATTTGCACGGACACATTTTCTACCTCAGGGGTATTGTTCGAAGTTTTTGCCATTGTAATTTCCTTTATTTGTTGTCAGAGTCTCTTGACCATCTTATGAAGCTTCTGGTGTTCTTCCCTTAGCTTCTTCAATTTCATTTTGTCTTTGTGCCTCTTCTGAGGAGTAACCAGTCTGCTAATAGTCTTCTTAATAGCCTCTGTCTCTAAAGAGCCTGGTTGTTCATCTTTACTTTGTTCCAATAAGACCGTGTCTCCAGATTGATTATTAGACTCCCAAGTAACCTCTGTATCCACTTCCTCTTCTTGGTTTGTATATTTTGGGGAAGGAAGAATTCTGGTATGGCCAGAATTCCATGGAGATTGGGCTTCTCCTAAGTTAGGATTAAGTGATTCTCCAGGCTGCATGTAGACATTCATATTGACCAGGACCTAGGCCATCCTTGCCTCAAAATCCTGCAAACTATCATCATGAGAACTCATATTTGGTGTTGGAGGAGGCTCCACTTCGTTTTCTCATTTTTTGTCAGAATTCCCTCCTCCTTCCTGCACTGAGTCGGGTTTGTCTCCTCCCTCAGGTTCTGGTTCAGGATTATCTTATCCCTCTAGCTCTGGTTGCAAGTCCTATACATTTATCGGGTTGGATAATTCTATTGGTTGACTAGCACTGCCTTGAGGATTTTCGAACATTCCCTGGTCTAAATTCATCCTTGTAGATCATCTACGTTTGTGAGGTCTGCTTCTTGAAGGGGCAATCCTTTTTCTTTTTGGAACAAGGTTAAGTGCTGGTAGGTTTTCACCTCTTTCAAGGGCCATTATGAGATCATCCCATGCTGATTGTTGTTGGGAAAGGTTGTGACTAACTATTAACATGATCAGACAATGGTGGCTAACTACTGTTTATGGGTGTTGAGACCATCTCAGCCTCTCGACAATGTCATGCAATAATGAATTCAATAGTGTAGGCAAATTAATAGAAAATTTTTGTTTAAGACTTCTAAAAGTTTGAGTTGTTGTGGCCTTACCACATCTTGATGCCCATTGATTATTGTTTCCTCTGTTTCCCTTGGTAACGGTACTGCCTCCATTAATTTAGTCACATATTCCGTTGCAACCAGTATATATGAATTTTGATTAGATGATGGTTTTATTGGGTCGACAAAATCTAACATCCAATGTTCAAATGGTTCGATGACTAGCTGTGGCTGTAGGGGCATATCGTCAGACTGGCTAAGGTAACCCATTCTTTGGTAGCTATCGCGTGCCTGGACAAATTTCTTGGTTTCCTTAATAATCGTGGGCCAATAACAGTCCATCTATAATATTTTATGTCCAGTCCTGCGGTATGAAAAGTGTCCACCGCACGGTCCATCATAGCAAGCTTTTAGGATATCGTAAATATCGTCTTCCCTAATACACCTGTGGATATGCATATCGGCTCCTATGTGAAAGAGGTATTCTTCGATCTAGGAGAACCAAGTGCTGCATTGCACTATTAATTTCCTTTTTCTAGGTGTCAGGCTTTTGGGTAGTTTTCCCACTGCTAAGTAATTTGCAACATCTGCGTACGAGGGTGTTTTCACGATCATAGCAAAGAGGTGTTCATCAGGGAACTGGTCTTCTACTGCCACTGCATCTTCTCTTCTTGGCACTCATGAGAGGAAGTCTACTACCAGATTAACCTTTCTTGGTCAATCCTTGATCGTTATGTCAAATTCCTACAAAGGGATTAACCATCGTGTCACTCTGCCATTCGTAATAGGTTTATTGGCTAAATATTTGATAGCAAAGTGATCAGTATATCGGACCACAAGGTATCCTATTATATAGTGTCTGAATTTATTAATAACATAGATTATAGCTAGAAACTCCTTCTCTATCAATGTGTAATTCAACTCAACAGGAGTTAAATTTTTGTTGATATAGTATATCACATAAGGTTTCTTGTCTTCTTCTTAGCCAGGAACTGCTCGAATGGCTGTATTTGATGCATTTGATGAAATCTGAAATGGTATATCCTAGTTCAGGCCTCATAGTAATGGTGTTGTTGATACTAGCCATTTTAATTCTACAAAGGCAATGTCATATTTGTCAGTCCATATAAAATCAATATTTCCTGTCAAAGCATATAACGGTGCAGTAATTTGGGAAAAGTTTTTATAAATTCTTAATAATATCCAGAAAATCCCAAAAAACTACGTACCTATGTTTGAGTGCAGGGGGTAGCTAGTAAGAGGATTACCTGTATTTTTGCTGGATCTACCTGAATTCAAGCTGCTGAGATGTAATTGCTCAGGATCAGGTCCTCTATCATCATCATATGGCATTTCTCATGGCTTAAGTAGAGCCTAGTAGCAATGCGTCTTTCCAGGAATTTTTCCAATGTCTATAATGTCTGCTCGAAGTCATCTCCATAGGGTGTGAAATCATCCATGTATACCTCTAATCCCTCGTTTATCAAATTTGTAAAAATACTGAGTATGGCTCTTTGGAATGTAGTAGGTGCATTGCATAGTCCAAAAGGTAATACCCTATAAGAAAGGTCCCCCAAGGGCAGGTGAAGGTAGTCTTATCTTGGTCTTCGGGGGAAATTTGGATTTGGTTGTAGCCACTGAACCCATCCAGGAAAGAGAAGAATTTTTTACCTGCCAATGTGTCTAGAACCTGGTCAATAAATGGAAGGGGAAAATGGTCTTTTTGCATTGCTTTGTTAGGCTCTCTGTAATCAACACATATACGCCATTTCCCATTCTTTTTAGGAACCAAAACTAATGGAGAAACCCATTTACTATCATATATAGGATAGATAAAATTCACATCTAATAGTTTTTGCAGTTCATCTTTAACAATATCCTTTAGGTGAGTGTTTAATAATTGAATGGTTAGCAAGTTCCAAGAAGGTTGTAGTTGGATCTAAGGCTGTGATGCCAAGTCTCTCATAGGTTGTTGTTGCGAGAATATTAATGGCTACCCCTAAATCAACTAACGCATTGGGAAAGGAGCATCCATTTATTTGTACTATGATAATAGGGTTTCCTGGGTCTTCATATTTCACTGGTGTCTCTCTGCCTAACAATAGATCAGACAAAGTTCCGACTACATGGACAGTTGGTGTTACCTTTATTTTCCTCATAGACTTCTTGGTACACAATTCCTTAATGGTTTTTGCATAAATTGGAATGTCCTGAATAGCCTAGAGGAGGGGTATTTTTACGCCAAGATTTTTTAATTCTCCCAGGAGAACGAAGTCGGGATATTCGATTAGGTGAGGTATACTCAATCTTTCTGGGAATGGTGAAGAAGAGGTAATGATCTATTCATGACTTTTCTACTTCACTGTATTCTTTCTTTGAGGTGTTTGTTCTACAGTCAATGGCTTATTTGGGCATGGTTCTTCAAGTTGCATATTTTTATCATCCTCTGGCACAATTATTCATCCAGACCTCAATTAGAGTTCATTACATTCTCTCAACTCAGTTTCTGGATCCAGGCCTTCAATGATTTGTACTGACTGGACTGGTCTATTGTTAGAATTTGGGTTGGGCTAGGCTAGGAGTTGTAGTCATAGATTGGATTGAGGATTCCGCTGCAACTTGTAAGGTGCTGGTAGTGTAGGTTGAGATAGGGGGACTATCCCCACTGGCTGGTTTGTGGGTCTTTGCCAGCTTGATTACCAGTTTTGGTTTTGTGAAGTGGAGGGGGACCATTGAGATGGATATGGGTTGTTATACCAGAATGATGGAAACTAAGAGGGATTTGGTCAACTATTGTTCAAATTTGACTGATTGGACCAAGGTGGCATGGGGAATGCTTATGGTGGCCAATTAGAAAAAAGTGGCTGGTTCTACCATGTAGCTCTTGTATATTGTTGGGAATTATATTGTGAAGGCTGAAAGAATGAAGATGGGTTGATAGGTATACTTGTTTGTCGTGCTTGCCATTGGTGACACTGGTTTAATAGGTATACTAGTTCTGCTTCTTCCTCTACCTCCTTGAAGACCACTTTTAAAACTAGGTGTGATGGGAAATTTTCTTTGGCATCTTCCTTAGTGCATATGGCATAGGTCTATACCATATCCAATGAGCATTCTTTATGGCTATGCTTCTTTCTACATCGAGGGCAAAAAATAACCAAGTTTTGCTCTGCTTTGACCTGCTTCTGCTTGGCTTGCATGATGTCTAACTGTGTTGTCAAGGTTCCCAAGATATCCGTTTTGAAATCTTCCCGTAGGTTGCCAATTTCAGCATGAGTAACACTTCCTCCAGAGACTTTGTTATCCCTAGTGATTGCATCATGTCCAGCTCGTTTCAGTCTTGTATTCCCCCTCGAGCACCTGATGCACAAATCAATAATATTAGCATAGTATTCTTGATAGATATCACCTTTACCCATGATATTTAATGTCTCTATCCACTGTTCTTTCATCCCTTTAATCATCGTTGGTTTTAGAACATTATCAAGCAGATTTTCTTAAGGATAACTTTGGAGGTTATATTGGAAACACTCTACATACTCTTTCAAAGTTTCACTAGGCCTTGCTACCATTTGGAATATCTCATCTTTTAGTTCTCTAGATTTGCAATAATCCTGATATGTTTTAGGAAAGGTAGTTTTCATTTGGTCCCAATCATTGATGGTGCCTCCACGTAGTCCCATAACCCAACGCAGGGCTAATCCCTTTAAAGTGGAGGGAGACAACTTCAGTCTCTGGGAGTCAGTGGTGTAATCATAACCCCTACATAGGACATAAAATTCAAACAAGAATGCATCCAGATCTTCTGAAGTGAGTCCATGAAAGGTGGGAATATGTTGTAGTGGGATAAGTTTCATGGGGGTGTTGATAGCTATGTCAACAATAGGATACTGTAGTGTAAAGGTCTCGGGTGGTTGTGGATTATTGGCCATTTGGTCAAATATATGCTAGTATCACTCTGGGCTCTCCGACACTAGGGAGTTGTTCCTAGGATGTCTAGAAGAGGAATGATATTAACAACACTCCCTTGATCTGGGACACTTTGTGTCCTCTGCTCAATTACTGCCTTGGGAGATCTTGGTTCTATTGGTTTAACCTCAGGTTTACCTATTTCTCCTTCTCCTTCACAGAGGTTACAAGAATTCCCTTCTTGTGAGGGAATTGATCGTGAATTTTCAATATCTTGAAAACTCTATTTAGTCCCTTCAGTTTTATTGTGAACCTTAGTGTAGCCTACAAATGATGATCCTATGGCCTAAAGGGAGACAATAGGGTGTCTAGAAGTGATGGCTCGGGGTCCTACTAATGGTTGAGACTCAAATTTCCCTATGATTTCATTGATAAAAGTTAATCGTCCAAGGGTCACCAGTCCCTTAGATTTTTCAGTATTGGGATGTGGGATTGTGTTGTTTTCTGGTCTTTTATTGTTAGTCATTCATGCAAAAATTCAAACGTTTATTTCTACCTTAAATCCCTAGCAATTCTGCTAGAAAGTGGGTGGGGGAGCAGGAATTTCACTTGCTCCGTACGCAGGTTCTTACCTTCCGTTTTTAATACCCAATTCTACCTTAGAAGACAAACATCAAACACCTATTTTACTTCTATGCAATTGTGTTTAAAAACAAGTGGAGGAGCATGTACTTTACTTGCTCGTTACATAGGTTCTTACCTCTCGTTTTCAATACCCAATTCATCCCCAGTAGCAACTATCATATACATCACTCTTTGTAAAATGGCGACACTCTCCCTGGCGATGGCACCAAAATGTTGGGTGCTAATAGGTGTCTTTTAAAACTACTAATTTCCTCACATTAATTATCAACCGAGGCAAGTCCTTTTATTCCAAGAGTGTACACAATATGTGCATGCTATGAATCCAAAGAGAAATGCTTTTAAAATGAAATATAAAACTTTGACACAAGAGTGAACGGATGCATTATAAAACTCAAACTGCAATTGTTAATAGAAATATTAGTTCTAAGCAACAAGACTTAACCATCAAATGAAATCGTAATCAAATCTCAAACAGGTAATTCAAATGGAAATGATGTCAACCGAGAGTTTAGTATCAATAACCAATCTCTTTTAGCTGATTCTATCTAAATCACACTCAATCTCAATTAAGCAATTCAAATGGAAATGATGTCAACCGAGAGTTCAATAGCAATAACCAATCTCTTTCAGCTGATTCTATAATAACCACACTCTTATCATAATCAACAAGATTCAATGCCTTAACTGATAATCAATTTAATCTACAATAAGCATAAATGGAATCAAATGACAAAGCTACAAATCACATAAGGAAAGTAACCTAACTTCAATACAGGAAATTGACAAATAGCAAATAAGATAAACTCACAGAGAATGGAAAAACATCAAACCAATCAAAATTTCGTGAATTAGAATGATATAACGCAAAGGCTAGTAGTTTAATCCACCAGAGGTTGTGCCCTTAGCCAGCAGTGAATACTGTTGAGCCACTTCAGAGAATACGAATGAAAATCAATGTAAATTATGTATTAACCATTGAACTCAATCCTCATTACAATACAGTTGTGTTCCTCAAAAGCACGAGTCAGTAACTTAAAATTATAATTTGAAATAAAACAGAGATCGCCCCCTTTTCTCCTATAATTTACACTTTTATAGTAAAAAAGGATAAAAGATAAATGTGATCGCTCAGGAACGGGTGATCTTGAGGGATTCACAACTGAATTCTATCTTCTAACATTCTTCTTATTTAGTATTGATCCTCCTGATTTGTCCTCTGGCCTGACCGCAATTGATGTGCCTCATTCATCCTTTGTTGGTTTACGATGTTCCGTCTCTGGGGAACAACAACTATTCCTTTCGTCATTTTTCTACATAAAAAGGAATAAGAGTTAGTTATGGTGGCTAATTTTTAATTGAGAGTAGTTCGTTTGTTTCTTATCATAATCCATCAATATGTTAGCGTATCAAGGCACAAAAGTGATAAGAAAAGAGGAAAAAGGCAATGTAATTGAGAGTAAATACATACCCATTGCATAACTCAACAGCAGCCTAGCCATAATTTGTAGTAGCAATCACCTTTCCTCAGTTGCTTGGGGACATACAACTCCTCAAGCATGGGGGACAATGGGACCTTCAATTCAACCCTCATCTCAACTTCCTTCAACACTTCAATTCATCCCTCATCCTTTTTCAGCATATCAAATTAGTAGTCACATCAGCTCTAGCTAGTCCATCCTCCACTTCATCATGTAACACCGAGAAAATCAACAATAAAGGTAAGAATTGAGGTAAAATTGTCTTAGTATTCTCTAATTCATTAGAAGGTTTAGGGAACTTAATGATTCACCACTTCTTATTCCATGCATTTCATATTTCATAAACCGTTATCCTTCTATTTCCTTCCATTCATTACTCATAATAAGAAGGCTTAGGCTCTGATTACAAGACCGGATTAAAATCAATTCTTTATGGTGTATTAATAAAAGAAGTCTCTATAGTGTCTTCTCCTCCCATGATAAAAAGCATTCTATTTGGAGGATGAATTCATTACTACTGTGAAATGATAAAGGAAACCACCTAGAAGCATTAGCCTTATGATAATAGAGTATGAAAACATCTATCCACATACTTACCATGTCCATCACCACCTCATTTCATCCATAATATCTTCCTCATCCATCCCTTTCGTGTCCTCAATTTGTAATACTCAATAAATGAGTGTGAGGTATTAAATGTGAGATGTGTTTCTGCACAAGAACCAACACCTCCAAATATTCAATCAGTGCTGCTCCACAAGAACCAACGCCTCCAAATATTGAAGAATACTTCTCCACAAGAACCAACACCTCCAAATATTAAAGAAATTTTGTCCGACAAAGAACCAACATCTATAAAACATTAAGAATATGTTAATGAGAAAGTGATTTATTTGCATGAGGACATGCAAACCCTTAGGTGTGGGGGGATGTTAACCTTTGAATATGCCCAATTTTCCACTGTATAAAACCATTATTCATATCCTAAATTTCTATACTTTTACACTCATTTCATATCATAATCACACAACTTGCTACCAATTCATATCCTACACTTTGTGGTTGATTATCATTAGTTTTCTTAGCTTTTAAATCATTACAGATGATTTTGTCATGATTTACTAATGACGGTTTTTGCTAAGTTCATTTTTTGCAGGGTTCCATTGCCAAAATTCTTCATGAGTCAAATAAAATAAGATGCTACAATTTAAAATCTCAATTTGTGATGTAATGGGAAAGAATCTCAAAATTTTGAGACATGGAGCTTGTTCAAAATACCCTCATTCATGTAACCCAGAAACTGTTTGTCAAAATTCATCACCAACAAGAATTTATGTTGAAAATAATTTTAAGTACATAACCAGTGTCTGCATAAGTACAAAATCACTAAACGACTCGGGTTCAGGTCTGAATCAGTATGAACGATTAGGGTTTGGTTTTGAATGGTTTTGGGTCCACGTAGATGACAATGAATTTTATGAGTTTTATTTCTGCTAAAAACGGAATTAGTTCCTCCAACTATGCCATTATTAGGATGAACCCAACCATCATCCATTTGAAGACTCTCCAGAAAATTGTATATGATTTCTTTTTTGTTGTATTTTTTTCTTTGAGTTTTTGGTTGTTCTTTTTTTCCATCGGTTGCACCTTATAAAATCTGATGCTCTACATGTAGTTGGGGGAGTAGGGAGAGGTAGAAATCACAAGTATTGTCTATAATCCTATTTATGCTATCGATATAATGGAAGCTTTGATGGAGTTTGTTATAAATGCATGATTGTTGAACCACAACACAAAACTCTGATTCTGCACTCAATATGTTGTAAGTATTAATGTGTTTTTTATTTTTAAAAGAGTATTGCCTTAATTTAAACATGCTCCCGGAGTGGCAAGGGCCCACCACTAGTTGGAAGCAAGTATTTTAAAACATCATAGGATAGATCTAGGCATAGGGATTTTATTTTGAAAGTATTTGTTAATTATATCTCATAATTTTGATTTTGTACTCAAGGTTGTAATTTTTTTTCTTGAAATTAAATAAATACTTCATCTTCAACTCATTCGAAACTAATGAATTGTCTTGATCAATGATTCTATTGCATAAATAATCCTTTTTTTACAGGTCTACGATTGGAATACTCAAAGGTGACTCTTAATTGGATAAACAAGAGATAGATAACTCTATTTATTTTAGAAATGAATTGAAATCAATTATGTACCTTACTGATTCACTATAATTGCTTGTATCATTGTGTTTTGGCAATCAAGTATTTGAAAGCAATACAATGAGACCTGTTACATAAAAATATCGTCACCTTGATTATTTGCAGTCGGTATGGGTCTATCACCACCTATGTCGGTTTCCTAAGCAAGTCTCAAACCTCAGCTCTTCAGAACAAGCTTTAGAAATGAGAGAAAGACATCAAAAAAGAAATGTAACTCTAGTTCCGCACTTTCTCTCACTTTTGTCTGCGGACCCGCACCTTTTTTTTACGATATCTGCGTACTTATATGCTCTGTATGTAAAGCGGAGGGAGTGTACCCCTGTGAAAGTCAAAAGGCGCAATTTTTATCTTAAAAAACTCACTTTGGGTTAATTGTAGAGTTTTCTAGAAGGATTTGTTACGTGGATTGTTCGCTCCAAGTGGTTCATGCATCCCATAAGAGGAGGAACTAATCCCTTGTTAAGAGTAGCTATCCCTTTGAAGGAGGACTCTATCCCTTTGAAGGAGGACCTGGTAACTGATCTCCATTGCACTATAAATTGAGGCATTGGGTCAGTGGCTTGGGAGGTTAGAAGCTAAACTTTTGAGGGTAAATGCTAGTGAAATCAAGACTCCCTTTTTGAGCTTAAGAGGAGAGATCACAAACCTTTTTGGCTTCATTGGGGAGTGAGTGAAGCTTGTCAAAGTAGAGGAGACTTCTTTTCGGACCCTGGGAGGAGCTTGTACAGCGTCAAGGCAAAGGTTGTAAGGTTCTTCTCCTTTTGAATTAATACAATCAAGATCATTTTTCTCAACAAGTATCTCATGTTATTTGTTTCATGGACTCCTTGACTTTCATGTTGAATATGTTTTATAATACTGGTTATTCAGGTGCTATTTAATCGTTTTCCTTGTTTGTGTTTATAGGTTTGTGACAAAGGAACTTACTTGGATCAAAGGAGCGAAGGCATCCCCAAACTTGCATTGGACATGAGGTAGGCCTTAAACACATTTGTTTGCCATTATTTATAAAGTGCATTTAGAGAAATATAGTGTCTGGTTGGTTTTTTTGTCATTAGGTCTTCATTAGATTCTAGGAAGGTCTATCTTGTCCACGAGATCGACTCATTCCACGTGACAACAAACCTGCTCAATACTCCCACTACATGTGCAGTGCCTTGTCTAGTACAAACCATCACATACATTAGGTTACTGACTGCACTTGCATATGGAACATGGGACATTTCCTCTTCCTGTTCTTATGTATTGGAACAATGTTCAGTAGATAACTTTATACCTAAATGAACAGGAACCTTTACTGGTTTACTATCATGCATATTAAAACACTCTAGTATTGTCTCGATATACTTCCTTTGGTTTAAAAAGAGCTTCCTCTTTGCTCAATCTCTTTTAGTTTCCATGCCCAAAATATAGTTTACATCACCAAGATATTTCATGTTCAATTCAGAGAACAATTGGGTCTTCAAATCATGGATAGTCTCTTTTTCATTCCCAACCAACAACATATCATCCACATACAAGACTAGATAAATAACACAGTCACCAATTAATTTAAAATACAATTAGTGATAAGCTTTTCTTTTGGTAAAGTTAAGTCCCTGTATAAATGTATCAAATTTGTGATACCACATACTTGTTGACTATTTTAACTGATATAGATACTTTTTTAACTTGCATGCCAATTCTTTCTTACCCTTCACTGCAAATCCTTCAGGTTGCTTCATGTAGATCTCCTATTCCAGATCCCCATGAACAAATGTTGTCTTCACATCCACCTATTCTACCTCAAAATCAAAAGCAGTAACAACAAATAGAAGTTATCTTTGCAACAGGAGACAAAATATCACCAAAATAAATTCTCGATACCTAGGAATAACCTTTTTCTACCAACTGAGCTTTGTATTCCTCCACCTTTCCTTCTACATTTATCTTCTTATTGAACACCTATTTGTTGCCAATGGGTTTCCTTCCATCTGGTAACTCCACCAGATCCCAAGCCTCATTTTTTTTGCAAAGATGCCATTTCATTAACCATGGCCTCTTTCCAAAGTTCTGAATCCTTTGAATCTATCTCTTCCTTCACAGTTCTTGGATCATCATTAGTAATAGATAAAGAAAATTTGAACAGAAAGCAGATGGACTATTCCTTTCTAACTGCCTTCTTTCTTGAAATGATCTTCTCACAACTAAATTTCGCGGCTCTTCATCTTTTGATTCCTCTTCTATTGTATATTCTGATTCTTCCTCCTTAAGCTCAAACTCTATCTTCTCAGGTTCTTTTGGTTGGAATTCATTTTTAATAACATCTATCATCTCTCTAAACACCACATCTCGGTTGTACATAATCTTCCCTATTACTGGGTTCCAAGGCTTATAAGCTTTTAAACCATCCATATACCCAATAAAGATGAACTTTTCAGATTTACTATCCAACTCTCTGCTTTTCCCCTTTGGAACACGTACATATGAATCACATCCAAATACCCTCAGATGTGAAAGAGAGGGTTTCTTACCAGTCCATACCTCTTGTGGAGTCTTATCCTCCAATGGTGATGAAGGTGATCTATTGACCAGGTAACATGCATTATCCACCGCTTCTACCAATAATTCATGTTCTAACCTGACACGAGTGAGCATGCTTCTTTCCCTTTCCATCAATGTCTTGTTCATTCTTTCTACAACTCCATTTTGCTGAGGTGTGTATGAAGTAGTCTTCTATCATGCCATACCACACTTCTTACATAATTTTTCAAATTCCTTCTTGTAAAACTCTTCACCGTTATTTGTCCTTGACACTTTTATCTTCTTTTCTGTCTAGTTTTCCGCCAGAGCCTTAAATTCTTTAAACTTGTCAAAGACTTGAGATTTCTTATTGAGGAAATATCCATGTATTCCTTGAGAAGTCATCTATAAATGATACATAGTACACAGACTTACCCAATGATGGAACCTTCACAGGTCCAAACAAATCATTGTACACATGCTCTAATATATGTTTCGCCCTCTTACCACTAGAGGCGAAGCTCACCCAATTCTGCTTCCCATATACACAATTTTCATAGAAATCAAAATCTAGAGATTTATTAGTCATACCTTCTACCATACCTTTACCATGAACTATTTAGAAGCCCTTCTCTCTGATATGTCCAAGCCTTTGATGCCATACCATGGTCTTTTCTCCATATACCACTAGATTTTTTGCTCCACTTTCAGGAACCACAGAACTATGCACCTATGACTAACAATGCTACCTTGCAGCTTGTACAGAGTTTCAGTCCAAACTCCCCACATCAATACTAGTGTTTCCTAAACCATCTTGTAGGTATCTTTCTCGAGCACTATTTTTACACCTGCGACATCTAGCTTGCTTACAGATTTTCGACTAATTTAGGAATATGTAGAACACCCTAAATTTTTCTAATCCTTTAAACTTGCAACTTCAACTTAACTTTTTCGCAACCAATGATTCTAGCCTTCCTATCATCCCCCAATAACGCATCACCACCATCATATTTCTCATACTTGCAGAACCATTCTCTATGGGGAGTGAAGTGAAAGGATGCACTTGAGTCAATCAACCATGCCTCATGATCTACATGTGTACTTAAGAAGAAGCCAAGTACACATTCCCACCTTCATTGGAGGTGGTTTTTGCCTTTGCAGGAGGAGCATCATCATATCTCTTTCCTTTCTGAGGAGCTTTAGATTTATAGTCCCTTTTGTAGTGCCCTTCCTTTCTGAATTTCTAGAACACCTTTACAAATTTTCCTGTAGATATAGATCTCCCTCTAGATTAGATCCCCATTCAATGACTTTTTTTTGTTTATGTTCTAGGACTCTCTTCATACAAACAATGCATCACCATTCTGTATCTCCATATTTTTTGTCTCATCTCTTCCGCTAGCGAGGATGACACTATTTCATCAAACTGCAAGGTAGTTGCATTGCTACCTATTGCAATAACTAGACTATCCCACAAATCTGGTACAGAACATGACAAGCTAATGCACTTATCTTCACATTAAATTATAATATCAACAGACAATAATTGGCTTACCACAATATTAAATGCATTCACATGCTTTGTCACGAAGTCTCCATCTTTCATTCTTAGGTTATACAACGTTTTCAGTAGGAACATTTTATTCATGAGAGACTTAAACTAGCACAAAGTCCCTAACTTGTCCCAAAACGCCTTCGCCATTGCTTCTCCTGATACATTTACCAATACTAAAGCTGAGACACACAATAATATTATGCTTTTAGCCTTCCAATCCAACTTCTTCCATTCTTCTTTGGACACTCCTGTTTGTTTAGTACCGAGATCTATTGTGATCCACTGATCTTTGTCCCCTAGCAAATCCTCCATCTTGAGTTTCCAAAACTCAAAACTTTGACCATTAAATTTCTCAATATCTATCTTTCCATTACTCGCCATCTTCTTTCATCACAAGAATTGATCCCACAGATCTCCCACTGAACAAGGTCTAATGCAGGCCCGAGTGAAATTGCTCAGCAACAAAGGCATCCCCTTGAAGCCAAAACAATTGTGATATCCAATATAGGTTTTAACCTTGTATAGAAATTACATGCATATGAATTCTAAAACAAAAAATAAACAACGAAAAGTGAATAACATGTAAAACACATATACACAAAGATTTTCCCATGGATCCCAACACCGGGACTACCAGATTGATTTTTCATTACGTTCCTTTCAATGTTACAATACATATGTATAATGTCGAAGCATCCATAAACCCTAACCCATTAACCCTAGATTAGAACACAATCATATTTCCCTTGACCTGATCTACATAATACCATGGAACAAAAACCATCACACGCAAAACCATGTGCGAAATCCATGCACAAAACCATAGGTAATATAGGCTCCAAAAAAAAATCCAAAGGTAATATAGGGGACCCCATGTAGGGGAGACCCCTGAATACCCCTTGACGGGGGGGCTTCCACCCCCACTGTGACTCCCCCGCTATTCATGGAAAGAATATAACACAACACAACAATTCTTACTCCATGGTAGTGCCCTAACCAACCTATCATCCATCTTTATCAATCATTCTAGAACCAATCTCCTCAATGGAATAATTCTTCTCAAATTTGGATGGATTTTATTGCTCAACCAATACCCTTAATACCTCCTCCTTAAAAACCTAACATCTTTGAAAAAGATACTTCAACGGAATAGCCTTAGCTTTGTACCCAACCTAATAAAAATCCTAATATGAAGAAGACAAAACCTATTTATAATATTCGTGCCACTTCCCAACCATATTCCTATGAGTTCAAGAGATAAATCATATATTGGAGAAGTTCCTAGGGGAACATCCTTAAGTTTCTCCATAAGAAGATCCAAAGAGAGAAGAAGACAAACTTGCACTTGCACCTTAACAAATTCTTTCTTTCTTGAGATATTAACCATTAGAAGGACACATACACTTGGACAAGTTCAAATACTAGGGAATTGAGTAATTTATGTGTTAATATAACACTTTTACGGGCCACCAAAGTTGTTCCCATAGAAAACAAATTTAACAAGGAAGAATGTCTCAAAAGGCCTTGAAGAAGAAAAGGGATTCCCCAAAATAAATGTCATAGGATTATTAGCCAATCCAATCTTGGGAATATGATTTATCCAAAGTATATGGATTCTTGTATCATATTTTTTGATGTAAAACTCAGTCAAATAATATTTCAGAGCGCCTAGATTGATTTAGAAGCTGGTATCAACATCATAGCTAGGGATAGTATGTTCAAACTTAATTTTGAGGACTCCCTAAGACAAACTATTACTATAAATAAAAACCGATTTTAATGGATATCCATTGATTTTAGGAATATTTTGATTAGCTACAATAGATACCTATATCATCTATAAAGAAAGTAATATGACTGTCATGAATGGGCAGTCATGGAAGAAACTTGTGTTGTATCCTCCTACTAAACTTCTAGTCAAGGAAGAATTTCCTATTTGGGTGGATCATGAAAAAGAATACAATTCCATATTTTTTTCATCCTATCCTCTCTATACTATTGAAAAATATCTTACCACCAAGAAATTTGACGAAGATGGTTTAATTTCAAATATTCTACAAAATTAATATCTCGTTGTTATGCAAATTGATGGAATAAACTATGATCAACCCATAAAGGAAGCTTACATATCCAAAGAATAATGAGCGTGAATAATTATTCGCTACTATATATGATAAATAAAATAATAATAAAGTAATACCTACCCCTCTAAATTGCTAAAAATCAACATCTCTTTCACAACAGACTAAAAACAAGAGCATGCCACTATTTTGAGAAAGCACATTGATGTTTTTGCATTAGATTATGAGGTTATGAAATTAATCCATCCATATATTTATACCTATCACATTTAAATTAAATAATACCATCAACCCATTCACCAACATCAAAGAAGGACGAACCCCACAATAAAGGAAATTTTCAAGGAGGAATTGCAAAAACTCTTAGATGTTGGGTTCATTTATCCTATTGCTAATAGTGATTGGGTGTCTCTCTTAGTTTTTTTTCCCAAAAAGAATGGAAATGGATAATATGTGTGGACTAGTTGGAATTAGATAAGGCCACTAGAAAATATCAATTTCCTTTATCCTTCATTATACAAGACTTATATTTTTTGCAAGGAAATAAATTCTTATTATTTATAGTAGATTTTATTGTTTATTGCCATGTTGAAATCATCCAAAATATCAAGATAATACCACTTTCATTTTCTCTTGGGGGAAATTTTCCAATAAAGTTATTCCCTTTGGCTTATGCAATGCCCCAACCACTTTCCAAAGGGAAATACTTAGCATATTTTCTGATCATGTTCATGATGTAGTAGATATCTATATAGATGAACTGACACCTTATGGAAACACTTTTCAAGAATCTATCACGAGCCTTACTAAGGTTCTCTACAGGTATGAAGAGATTAATCTCTCACAAAGTAATAAGAAATGACATTTTTCTATGACTGTGGGGGTTGTCTTAGGACATTACCTATATTACAAGGGGATTGAGGTAAATCCTAGTAAAGAAAAAATTATCAAGTATCTCCTTGTCCCTAAAAAACAAAAAAATATTCAAATTTCCTTTCCCCATGCAAGGTACTACAAAATATTTATTGTATATTTTAGCAAAATTTCTTCTCCTCTATTTTGGCTATTGATTAAGGACTCAAAATTTTCCCGGTCATCAAAATGCGAAGAAGAATTTGAAATCATAAAGGGAAAGCATATATCGACACTTGTCATAGAAGCCCCAATTCGAATTTATATTTTCATATCCAATTTGATTCCTGAAAAAATGAAATAGGGGTAGCACTTGGTTGAAAATTAGACAAGATTCATTATGTACTCTATTTCCATAGCGATAAAATTTATAATGCTAATTCAAATTACATTGTAATAAAAAAATAATATATCTCACTGTTTTTCACGCTCTGAATAAGTTTAAGCATTATATAATTGGTTTGAAAGTTTTTGTGTACTTATTGATCAAGCTACTATTAAGTTCCTAATGAACAAACTTGATGTCAATCCTAGGATTATTAGGTGGCTATTATTACTTCAATTATTTTTTTTTGGACAATAGTTGGGAAGTTTGGAAAGGAGAACATTTTTGTATATTTTTTGTCTAGACTAAATATTATTGTAGATGAAGAGATGGTGGATGAGCACTTCACTAGAAAGCACTTCTTTGCAATGTCGACATATACTCCCTGTATTTATAACATATCAAACTTCCTTACTGTAAGAAAAATACCCCCTCATCTATGCCATAGGAAGAGGTCCGAGACCATTAGGAAAATTATGTCTTATACATGGATTGGAGGATTCTTTTTCAATTTAGGAATTGAATGGGTCCTAATATGGTGTGCAATGTAAAATTACATGTATGATATTCTAGAACCTAAATTCCATGATGGGCCCTACAGAGGGAATTTCATAGGCAAGATAATAGCTTAAACGTTCATGTGAACTAATTAATGTTGGCCTACCTTTCGAAAAGATGCACATTAGTACACTTCTCAGTGGAATGAATGTCATAGGATGGGAAATTATACTAGAAGAAATGGAATTTCCCTTACAGAAATAATGTTCATTTGAATTGTTTGAGGAATGGGAGATGAACTTCTATGTATTGATTAATTCTTCATCAAGGAAAAGGAAGTACATCATTGTATGTGTTGATTATTTTACTAAGTGTGTGAAGTAAAAGTAATAAAGGTGACTGTAGGTAAAAAGGTAGCATAATTTTTTAGGGATATTCTTTTCTACAAGATTGGGTTCCTAAGCAAAATAGTTACAAGTCAAGGACTCAATTCACTTCAAACCTTATCAAAAGGATTATGGAGTAGCACCACATTCATCATAGGAAGTCTACTCCATATCATCCTTAATATAAAGGACATGTTGATGTAATAAACATAGAGTTGGAAAACATCCTAACATAATTAATCAACATGAGCAGGAAAGATGCGGTTGACAGGCTCACTAAGTAGTATGGGCCTACAATACTACTTGGTAGACCACTACAAGGTTCCTACCATATAGTTGGTGTATGTAAAGAAGGACATGGTGCCCATTGTGATCAAGTTTTCCACATTAAGAATACCTTCACAATTGTAGATGGATCTAACCAATGCTCAATAAGAAATAATAAATAGTTGAATGCATTAGAACATAGGATTCAAGCTCTATTTCGTACTAAGATGATATGGATGTAAAGGGAATTTTGGAATGACAAATCTGTCAAAACTAAATACTTCAAGGAAGGTGATTGGGAATTACTATATGATTCTACATTTAAATATTTCAAGGCTAAATTCATGACAATATGGTTAGGACCATGCTTTGTAAATAAGTGTTATGACAATGGATTTTTGCAAATCATAACTATTGATGAAGAACAAATTACTTTGTTGTAAATGGTTTTGTTGCACATAGTGTTGTCATTGATGAAAAAATGTATCATTGGTGTCAAAGGTAATTTTCAAGTTATAGTAGTATTGTTCATGGGTCAAAGAAAGTAGTGCGACAGTTGGACATCTTGCATACCCTCATCAACTGAAGTCAAACAAAACTTGAATAAATTGAGTTTTTGACAAGGTTATGGTGCCCTAATGATCCTATAAACAACATGGTTGGTTGTTCCATATTGATTCCTTTCCAACAACATATATCACTTTGGAAAAATCCTCTCATATGAGAAATTATGGACATTTGATAGTCACCATTAGTTGAGGGCCCAAAACTATAGGGAAATACACCTAAATAGCAATACGATAAATAGTATGCAATTATCAGGAAGATATTTGGTTCAATGGTTAAGTTAATTCAAATTTTCATAGGACTTGCATGAATTTAAATATTATTAAGGAATCCACACATTTCTCAAATCAACCAATGGATTTATACCAACATGTGCACTACTTAACTAGAGTGGTCCCACCATAATGGTTAATATTTGGATAACATGTGGAAGAATTTGATTGGTTGTATGGAGGACATGTGGTAGTATTTGACTGGATGATGTGGCTACCTACACAATCAATATGGATGAAATGTGGTAGTTTCTAATTAGATGACATGTTCACTTGCATAATGAGCACATACGACTCATGGTAGTGTTTAATTGGATGACATGGTCACCTACATAGTTAACAAGCGTGACACATCGCAATGTTTGGTTAGATGAAACAAGCTCCATGCATAATCATAAAATAGAATCATCATAGTGATATGGAAACACCATGGATTTCCTCTTGGTAGATGGATTCAAAGTATTCTAACTGGTTAGACCTAAAAAATGGGCTTCCATGTGGCATAATGATGTCACACTATTGTTCGTTAACCTCTTAAGCCAAACTCACATGGGTAGGGTCACATGGACTTGGTCACATTAAATAAAGGGCTTACCCCTTTACATTGCAATAGAGGTCATATTGACATGGTCACATTGTTCAAAGGGATAAAACCTTAGTTCATATGTATGAGAATGTCATTAGAGAGAGAATCCTATGAAATAGTGGTTAACCTCGATGTTAGGTAGGACCACACCCACATGTATAAATATACGGTGCGCTAAATTCATGAAAAAACATCAAACAACCAAACATTTATTAAGCGGTTTGTGGCAAGGTCAAAGCACTAACTTGTTGGTAATGTTGAGAGGTTGTTTATGATTCAAGTCACCAGGAGAGTTGTCTTAGTATGTGTACAGTATTTACCACAATGACTTAACAAAGAACTTTCTAGTTTAGGCTCTAAGCCCTAGTTATGTGTAAGTGCCTCACCCACAGGTTTGACACAATGATCAGATAGTAATGTAGTGTTGTTTTTATAGTGCAGGTCGTGGGTTCAAGTCCAGGAAGACTAGGTTAGATTTTTTTTAAGAATTATTAATGATGCACCAAATTTCTCTATTTTTCCAAATAGTTAAACTTTTCTAGCACCCACAAAATCATCTTGATAGAATGAACCTCGAATTATTATTCATTTTTCATAATGAGTAATTTTTGTATTGGTTTTATATGGTTTCAAATGGTTTTGGTTTATGGGCTCTTTTTAAGTACAAATTGAATTTTAAAAGAAGAATAAAAGTCAAGGTTCAATGGTGAACAATCCTAGAGCAATTAAGAGTCCTAATGACATATTTTGTGACGAGAACCTCTGTTATATGTTTTGGGAACTTATGAGAGGTTTATAGTTGATATTGAGTATATGGTAGAAATAGGTTCTAAGATAAGTTTTATGTGACTATATTAAGGAGTAGGTTGGAACAAAGTTAGGAGAGGTTCTCTCAAGGTGTCAAGATTTATATGACAACAACATTTAATTTCATTTAAATATATATATGAGTAGGTGGGTCTAGTTTGAAATATTTTAAAAATAGGTACACAAGAAGTTGAAGAAGGAGGTGGGTGCCTCAATCAAGTTTTAGCATACTTCAAGTAGTTGTGTGCATATATTGTGGGTGGTTTCCTCAAATAACTCAGTGCTTTCAAATCAATGTAATGAATTAAAGAAGTAGAATAAAAAGGATGTGTGGTTTTCTCACATATGGGTTTCCACATAAAAAATTGTCCTCTTTTGTTTATGTGATGAATTCATGATGTTTTATAGATATGGTAATGTTTTCTTGATACATTGTCATATTTATTTATACTCTTTATGATACATTTCTACATAATTGTTTATATATAATAGTTATGATATGGTAAAATCATTTCCACATTGATTCAAACCCCCTTTCATTGTAATATTGGATGCAAAAGTGGAATCAGAGTAGGTTCCTTCTGAAATAGCTAACTATTCGATAGTAGATTAAGAAAGCTATGGCCAATAAAGGGAAGAGAAAAAACAAGTTATCTCAAAAACAGAAGGATTGCATTCATGTCAACAATGTGTGTCATTATAAGGAGGACTCCTTCTACATGTTCATGGATGTTGAAGAATCAAATATTGCATTTTGTTTCAATTTTGGTAAGGAAGTTCACTATACGTCTATTTGTCCATATCTTGCTATAGATGATGAAGATGATATTGATCATCTAATTGAAGAGAAAGTAAAATATGAAATTGAAGAAAAAATATATAATGAGGGAGAACTAAAGAGTTCCTAAACAAACTAAAATCGTCAAGAAGAAAATATAGTATATTAGAATATCCACTCCAAAAAAATATGAACTCCAGAAGAAGAAAGATCATGATATTGCCACATTGAGGCTCAACTAGAAGAAGAAAGGATATTGGATGAAGTATGACAAATTAATTTGACAGGACAATAAGACCTTTGTGAAACCCTAAAAGTGGAAAATATCTATAAGGAGAAGAAAATATGAAAGACTCTGAAGAAAAGAATTACAATCTTATCAAAGTAGAATAAGAAATTGCTCACTTAAATATCGAGGTAGAAGAGGAAAGAAAGAGAGAAGAAATTTTGAAAAGTCATCTTCAAGAGAAATATGAGGACATGGAAAAAATTGAAGCATAATTTGAAGTATAAATCATCGCCTTAAAATATGAATTTGAAGAAGTTGTTTCATTGAGGGCCGAAGTTGACAATCTCAACAAGAGCTTGAAGAATTTGCAAATGTTGGATAATATTACTAGTTGTCAGAAATATCCAAATGACAAATTAGGTCCTGGTTATATAACCAAGTCTCCATGCAAAGCAGACTCAAGCTCCAAGTCTCTAAAGGTTGAAATTCAAGAAAAGTTTAAAGACAAAGATGAAGAAGGAAAGATCAAAAGTGTTGCTACTCTAGGAAATTGTGTCAATGTTCTAAATAAGCCGCATAAAAGATAAGGCATAATATCTTAAAAATACCTTCAAAGGAATATTTCTCATCCATGTATCAAAGTATATTTCTTAGTCATTTTTTTTATATACAAATTTTCAGCATAATGCTAGGGATTTTGAAGCCTATGATAAAAATTATTATCAATCCTGTAGAAGAAAGTTTGCAAGAAATAGAGATCCATATGGCTTCATTAATATAAAGTATATGGAAATTTCTCCTTCATTCAAGTACTGCACAAGATGCTTTATAGCTCACAATATTTCTCAGATTACATAAGAATGTAACACGAGGTTCGCTAAGAAAACCAGGGAAGGAAATGGTTCTACTAGGAAAGGAGAAGGATGTAATAAGGTTTGTAGAAGAAATATGTCAAGCCATTAAATAGACATGCTTTGTGTATTCACGGCCCTGATATGAGTTTTTGATCAGGTTATGTTTACTGAGGTAGAACCCATGATTATTATATTTGAAGTTTTGTCTAATAAATAAGTTGTATGTTTAAATATTGTTGTAGTAGGTATGCTTTGGTGAAGTATTTCAAAGGTGGAGACCATGAAAATAATAGAATTTGAATTCATAGTAAAGAATGAAATGATTAACCATAATGAGTATGTCAATAAAAACACTAAGGATACCCTAAAAATAAAGAAAGGAAGAGAATTGGATCCAAATATGAAGGAGAAAAACAAAATGAGTCAAGTGAAGATGATCACTACTAGGGAAGTAGTTTTTGATAGAAGAGATCAAGGTATTGATCATTTGAGTATATTTTAACTTTATGCTTTATGGGAGAGTATGATATAAATAGGATATGTTTAATAGGAAGGATTGCATCATTGATTATAATGAAGAAGGAGGAGAAAGAGATGTTTCCATACATTGATCAAGTATATTTGAGGAGAGAAAGAAAGAAGAAAGCATATTCGTTGTCAGACTCAACACTTTGTTAAGGGATGAATTCACCAAATCCACAAGTCCATAAGAGAGTTGAAGCACAGCTAGAGAGAATTGGCAAGTAATTATAGAAATCGTGGGCCAAAAAGTGCCCTCCTTCATGTCCATCAGATAATTTTGGGGAAAATAGAGAATTCAACCATGCCAAACACTTACAAGAAAATGAGGAATTTTTCTAGGGAGGAGATTCTATTAGGCCCATAAGAAAGTACATGAAAAACTGGGGGAGCATTGGTAGACACCAAAAGCATGACCTTAGGAAGATATTCTAATGAAATATGAAACTATGATAAAATTCCACCTTGGACAACTCATATAATGGAGATTATGATGCCATTGAATTCCTCTTTTTGATAGGATGAAAATCAACCTAAAGATCACCTCATTTGGACAAGAAGAAGTTGGATTTTGAATTTATGTACCCACACATGCACATTTGGACATGTGAGCCTCAACATCAAATGGACATTATTAGACACCCATGGGAGCCTGTAAATATAAAAGGCCTAGAGCTCATTAGGACATCACCAACCAATCATCTTCTTCTCTTTCCATTGATAGGTTCACATAGGTATGAGGAAAGGTTGACAAAGGAAGTTTCTAAAGGTGTGAGATTTCAGGGTTCGAGGCTTGTAGATGATTTAGGGTTTTCGAGCTACAGTCATAGGATTGTCGTGAGAAGTTTCAGCTATAGTGGCTAGCACACAGGAATGAAGGGAGCAACTGGAATCCTATAGTCTCTCTCACATCCCCTCATGCATACAACTGGGGGTTTGATTGAAGTTGACCATTGGCCGAAGTAATCTACATCTGATCGAAGACTAGAGAAGTTGTCTCTAATATAATATGCCACTGGAAACATGTTTCTGAACGTTATTGGGTTGTATTATTGATGCTATTCTGTTGGGCTCATTGTACTCTTTACTGAACATTTTATGAAAATCTAATATAAGAATAATTTCAAAGGGTTTTCCCGCTAGTGCATTTTTCCATTGTATTTGACCAAATCTGGTGTCTCTTGTTGATGTGTTGATCATCTCCTTTGTCATTCAATTATTTTTATATCTTCAATTACTATTGATGAATGAAAATATTAATTGTAATTGGAAACGTTGCTAATTCAAGTGTGGAATTGGGCTAAAGTAATTCGTTCAACATAGAAAAATCTAAAAATTAACATGGTATTAGATCTAAGGTGAAGGAAAAGCCCAAAAGGAGACAAGTTTTGAAAAAATCATTTTTAGAAAGTTGAAAGAGCCAATCTATTCAAAGTCAAGATGACTTCCTTCTTCAACAGTGATGAGAAGTTGGGCGACTCATCCAATTTTGATGAATGGAAAGTTAGGTTGGAGATCATAATTAATAATAATTAATAGTAATTAATAATAATGATGTTTTAGACTACAATCAAGGAAAAGTTGTTCAGACTCCAGAGAATTCTTTTGCTTCTTTCAAATACAAGCATAAGAAAGGTGAGTTAAAATCAAATGAAATAAGTTGATGGTTTACAAGATAATTTACCTGCATATTTTGGAAATTTGAGAAGGTCTAAAGACATGTATAATAAGATAGTTTGCATGTATGAGGTCATCAATTTGAATAAAATGACCTCCTAGAAATACCAACTCAAAGAAACCAAGGTGTGCAAAGGATAATCCATGCAACCCTATATAATGAGGATATCTCATCTTAAAGGTCAATTCCAAAGGGTTGGGGAATCTATGTGTGATAGGGAATTGGTGATCGTGACTCTAAGAGGTCTCCCCCCTATTTGGGAAACCTTTGTTACTACCATAAGCAAAAAAAATGTCTTCCCGTCATTCGATGAAATTGTTGAAAAGCTCATTCAAGAAGAGTCAAGGATGACATCAAGAGGAAGTATTCAAAATCATGAAGAATGAGAGCCTTTTGCATTCATCACTAATGATAAAATGAAGAATAAAGGGAAAGTAGTTGCATCAAATTTAAGAGAGCCTTCTCCTTGAAATATAAGAAGAAGGAACGAATATGTGAACATTAAATGCTACAATTTTCATAAGAAAGGCAACTATGCCCGAGATTGCCTCGAGAAGAATAACGGACCATGCTAAAATAATAGGAACAACAACAATAGGTTCAATGATCAAAGAAGAATAGATGACAGACAGAATGACTATAACGGAAGAGTTGGAAGAAGAAGAAGAGATGCTCCAAGCGACCATGAAGAAGGTCATCTTCGTCAAAAGAAGTCAATATTCTCCAGGTATGAAAGTAATGTTCTGAATCAATGTAAATATATTCTTATTTATGCCCTTACTAGTCCATGTCCTCCAAATTTGTGGGATAGTTGGTTGGTTTCTACTGTGGGGCCACTCATCACTTCTCCAATTATAAGGAAGTTCTCTCTAATTTGGTAGAGAGGAGTCAAATTTGAAGATCATTCCTAGAAACAACTCCACTTATCCCATTAAAGGTTTTGGTTCCATCAAATTTCATTCAAATTTAGGGTGTTTATTTCTACATGATGTGATGTATGTGCATGGGTTGAAGAAAAATTTTGTATCAATATCAACCTTGGAAGACAAAGGGACGAGGGTTCCCATCATCAAGGGAAAAGTTATTTCTTGGCCTATTGGATCACGTATGAGAAATGCATTCAAATTAGGATAGATATTTGAAATAATTTATAGGGTCACTAGAAGACCACTACTAGAATTTGTCCATAATACTAATCATCTAGGTGAATTATTGCACCAAAGGCTGGTTCATCTATATCATGACATTCTTCCAAAATTGGATAAATTTTTCTAAGGGATTCCAAAGCTTCAAGCTCAACATGATGGAGTAAGTCCAGGATGTGCTAGTGGAAAGAGGACAAGGGGACCATTCCCCTCTAGAAAGAACAAGACCACTAACATCCTCCATCTCATTCATTCTGAAAGATGTGGTCTAATTACTGTGTACTATATTAGTGGTTATCTCTACTAAATCACATTAATTCATTAATTTTCAAGGAAGACATGGATATACTATTTGAAGCATAAAGACGAATCCTTTGAAACATTCACGGAGTTTGAAGCATTGGTTGAAAATTAGGTAGGGAAGAAGATCAAAATATTCAAATCCAAATGGTGGAGAATACCTATCGAATGAGTTCATTGAATTTTTCAAGAAGGAAGCTATGAAGAAGGAAACAAGTGTGCCATATACTCCCAAAAAAAATGGTATGGATAAAAGGAAGAATAAGTCTATAGTAGAAGTTATCTGAGAATTTTTTGATGATAAAAACTTACCTAAGTTCCTTTCATCCAAAGCTTCACATGTTGTCATATATGTTCAAAACAGGTGCCTCATCAGGATTTGGAAAACAAGCCCCCCAAGGAAGTGCTTACAAGTTTCAAGCTCAACATTAGTCATCTCTACATATTTTGATGTCCCGTATATTTCCATGTGCCAAACGAAGAAAGGAACAAATTGGAAGCTAAAGGAAGAAAAGGTATGGTTGTTGGATATTATGAAAACTCCAAAGGATTTATAATATATGTCCCTGTTCAAAAGAAAGTTTAAATTAGCAAGGATGTTACATTTGATGAATATTTCACACTTGGAAAGGAAAGGGACCTTCCTCTGCATCCTCCTCCTAAGAAGAACGATGATATGGATATTTTGGATGGTCCTTTCGTGCCATAATATGAGTCAGATAGATCCCATGGAGCCCATGGATCCCTGAGATCCTCCTAAAACTGATCCTCCTATGAGGAAGAGACCACTTTGGATTTGTTAGACTATATAGGATGCTGAGAAATAAGTTCTCGTCTGAAGGTCATTTAGAGAAAGGAATTCGTCATGAAAGTACTACGGATTTGTTGTAGCCATGAGTACTATGATTCAAAACCAACCTTCTACATTCAAAGAAGTTGTAAAATAACAAGTTTCGAAATATGCTATGGCCAAAGAATATGAATCAAATATGAAGAATGGTGCATGGGATGTGGTGCGAAGACTGAAGGGGAAATATGTGATGACCTCGAAGTGGCTATTCAAGATCAAGCATCCAGCTGATGGACCAGAAAATTTTTAGGATGAAAATTTATTTTAAAGTTTAAAAGTCTTGGCAAATCTCAATAGACAACATTAAGCAATATTTAAAATGTTTGGCAATATTTTTGTAAAAATTTTCAAATTTATAATAATCTTATATAGTCTCTATGTAAAATTTTGACGATTTTTATGGCAAAACAACTTTATACTATAAAATTTGGCCAAACAATTTTTATAAAAATGGAAATTACTGAATCTTTTTTTTCTTAAAACATGGAAAATTAGCCCACTTGCAAATATTAGCCCCTAAAATTTTCACTACTAATGGTAGCATTTAAAAATACAAGGCAAGGTTCATGGCTCGAGGTTTTCCCAAGAAGGAGGGAGAATATTTTGATGATATATTCACACATGTGTCTCGATATACAACAATTATTTCAATAGATTCCTTTTCTACAAGTCAAGGATGGGCCCTTCATTAGATGGACGTAAAGACTACATTCCTTCATGCCATGCTACAAGAAGAAGTGTATTTTGAGAAACCACAGGGATTTGAAGTAGAGCATCAAAAGACACATGTTTACATATTGAAGAGGGAATTTTAGGGTTTGCAGAAATCCCTCAGAGCATGGTACGCCTGCATAGACTATTATTTGGTGAAGTTGGGATTCACAAGAAGCAATGCCGATCCCAACCTCTACTTAAAGGTAGTTCAAGGTATGCTGCTAACTTTTGTTTTATATGTTGATGATCTATTCTTGACAACTATGGAGCCTCTAACAATCGAGTGTAAGAGTGAGCTAGCCTCTAAATTCGAGATCGACCTTGGACTCATGCACTAGTTTCTAGGCCTTGAGGTGTGCCAAAGTCTAGGAGAAATTTTCCTATCATAAGGAAACGATGTTGTGAAGCTATTAGAGATATTTGGAATTACAAAATACAATTCTATGACAATGCCAATGGAAATAAGCTTCAAGACGTTATGTGGAAAAGTTCCAAGATGCGATTTGGAAAGTCCATTCAAGTATAGATAGTTGTTTATGGCTATCATGTTCCTTATGAACAGCCATCTAGAGGTATCCTATGCAGTGAACACATTGATTTAATTCATGATCGAGGCTCTCCATGAATATTGGATCGCTACCAAATACATTTTGAGATATTTGCATGGAACGATCACACTTGGTCTGAGATATTCTACCAGAGATGTTGAACTTCATCGATACACTAATGTTGACTGGGAACGAAACGTTACCAACAAGAAGAGTACATTTGTTTGTTTTTCCGGCTTGGATCTACGATGATATCTTAGATGAGAAGGAAGCAGAAGCAGGTAGCATTGAGTACCCCCGAGGCAGAGTATGTTTCCGCTAGAACGACTAGATATGAAGTTGTCTAGTTGAGGAAGTTCTTTAGAGAGATATTCGAGCAGGTCATACACACCGCAGTGATATATTGTGACAACAAGAGTTGGATCCTTCTAGAAGAGAATATTGTATTTCAAGATAACTCCAAGAACATAGAGATTTGGTATCACTTCATTCAAGACATGGTGTAGAAAGGAGCGTTATACTCCATCACTTATCAATAGATGACAAGATTGCAAATAGTCTCACCAATGATTTACCAAAATGGCATTTATTGGTCTTTAGAGAGTAGCTTGGACTAATAGTTGTTCCCCTTCTTGATAAGGGACATCACTAATCGAGAACACTAAGCCAAATATCCCCCTTGTTTGAGCTCCCAGGGTGTTTAATTGAGATAGAGTACTCCTCGGGTTGAGGGAAATCTAGACAAAAGGGTATCACCTATATATTTTATCGATAGGGTTGTAGTGGTAGCTCACCCTATCTTGGTCTTTGAGTAGTATACCCCACTTAGCATCATACCCACAAGCTAGGATTCCTTGGATTGTCCCTCCCTATTTGGCCAACAATTTGATTAGGGTTGGAGGCATGTAATCCTTATCTCTTGGTAAGTTAGGTATCTCATCCAAGCTACGATTATGATGTAGGTGTTCTACCACATGACTCTTAAGAGTTATTGTTGGGAAGATCAGTAGGCAATAGGATGGGTTGAGTAGTAGCTCCCCTACAACACCTATTGCTTGATATGGGGTCATAGTAGTAGCTAGCCATGAGATTTTGGGTAGTATCCTGCTGTCAAAAATTCCAGGTAGTATCCCGATGGACAGAGGGTGGTATATTTTTCTCTCTAATGATTCTTATTCTTTATATTCGAGAATGTTTCAGCAGATAGAGTTGAGATGAGATGGGACATATGACAACAAGATGACATATTGATATATGGACATGGTTTTACAAGTGGAATCCTCCCTAGTGGAGAGGAAGTGTTAAAATTTTCAACTATAGTAAAATTCCACCTTAGATGATGATGGAGATGATGATGGCATTGAATTCCTCTTTTCGATATGACTAAAATTGACCTAAAGACGACCTCATTTGGAAAAGAAGAAGTTGGATTTTGAATTTATGTACCCACACACACATTTGGACAGGTCAACCTCCACATAAAATGGACATAACCAACCAAGCATTTTCTTCTCTCCTCATTGATTAGCTCACATAGGTCTAAGGCAACGTCAACAGAGGAAGTTTGCAAGGGTCCATGCCTCACAACTCATCTAGGGTTTCTAGATTATTGTCGCAGGCTTGTGGATAAGAAATTTCATCTATAGTTGTTCGCACATAGGCATCAAGGGATTGACTATGATCCTATAGTCACTCTCACATTCCCTTGTGCATTTGAATGGGGGTTTCACTAAAGTTGACCATTGACCAAAGTTATCTACAATTAACCGAAGAATGGAGAAGTTGTCTCTGATATAATATGGCACTCGAAAATTCTTTCTGAATGTTATTGGGTTGTATTGTTGATTATATTGTATTGGGGCCATTTTACTCTCTACTGAAAATTTTATGACAATATAATAAAAGAAGAATTTCAAAGGGTTTTTCCCCTAGTCTTTAACCAAATATGGTGTCTCTTGTTGAGGTGTTAATTGTCTCCTTTGTCATTTCATTCATTTTTATATCTTCAATTACTATTGATGAATGAAAATACCAATTGTAATTGGAAACGTTGTTAATTGAAATGTGGAATTGGGCTAAAGTAATTGATTTAGAATAGAACAGTCTGAAAATTAGCAAGTTCGATAGGAAAGTTTCATAACAATTGATGAGCAGTAACATACAAAAGGATTGATCAGTAGATAGTTGATGAAAAGTGATAGAACAATAGGGAAGCATGCCCTAAGGGGGAGACTTTTTTTTAGGTCCGAAATAATGTAAAAGAATATTTGGATGAACATTGAAAAACACTAGCTACATGGTCTCACATGAGATTTCGTACATAATTATGGAATAAAACCATGACCCTTTGCCATTAATGTCAAAGGGGGAGAGTATGAAAACATTGATAATTGACTTGGAGTAGGAAGAGAAGGAAATCCATTGAGCAGGAATATTGAAAGAGAGAATTTAGACGTAACATGGAAGAGAAGCAACATAGGAAAGTAGAAGTCCTCCACTGCATGTCAAGGGGAGTTTGGAGTTTTCACCTATTTCCGTCAATGACCATCAATATCTAGTGGTGTTTCCATCAATGACAAAAGGGGATAATATTACACATAATGTTGTCATTAATGACAACAAATTCCATCTGCATCAAAGGGGGATGTGTAACACAACGAACTAATCATTCATGGGTCAAAGAAAGAAGTATGAAAACTTGATGTCTTGCGTATCAACATCAAGTGAAATAAAATAAAAATTGAATTTTATTGAGGTTTTCAAAAGGTTATGAGTCCCTAATGATTCTATAAATAACAACTTTGGATGGTCCTCGTCAATACCTTTCCAATGGTATATCCCAATCTCGAAAACTCCTCTAGAATGAGAAGTTATGGACATTTGAAAATCAACATTAGTTGAGTGACCGAAACTGTAGGAAAAATCCCCTAAATATAAATACGTTAAATAGTGCACACCTCTTGAGTAGATCCATGCTTCAATGGTTAAATCAATTGAATATTTTTTTTAGGAGTTGCTTGAATTTTAATGTCATTAAAGAATGCATACCTTTCTTAGATAGAATGAGGGATATGTGACAACATGTGCACTTATTAACTAGAGTGGTCCCACCATAGTGGCTAATCCTAACACAACATGTTCTAGCATTTGATTGGTTGGATGAATGATACAAGGTAGTGTTTGATTGGATGACATGGTCATTTTCACAATGAGCATGAATGACACATGGTAGTGTTTTAATAGATGATGATGTCACCTGCATAGTAAGAAAAAGTACACATGTAAATGTTTGGTTGGATCACATGCTCTCCCAAGGAGTCAACAAATTACGTCAACATATTGATGTGGAAACAACAAGGAATGACACATGGTAGATGGATTTCATGCATTATAATTGGTCAAAAGCTAAAAAATGGGTGAAGCATGGCACCCCTCACAAGCTACCATGCGACCTGATAATATCATCATGTTAGTAACAATTAACCCCTTAGGGAAAGGTCACAAGAGCAGGGTCACATGGCCTTAGTCAAATTGAATAAATGATAAAGCACTCGATGTCATAATGAAGGTCATATTGACACAATCACATTGATAAAATGGATAATTCCTTAGGTCATACACATGAGAATATTGTTTGAACGAGAATCATATCAAATAGTGCCTGACTGTTTCTGGGAAAACTAGTGTCTTTTCAATATTCCAGTCCCACTAAGAGAGGTAGTTATCTTAGAAACAAACAATCAAAGCAACTTCAGATTTCCTTTACGTATGATAGATAAGAGAGAAGCAAAGAGTACCAACCTGAATCTTTCGCTTGACTCATTACTTGTTTCCTCTCTCCCTTGATAGAGCTTGCCACTCCTCTCATACTTATCCCGCTTTAGATAATATCTGTAGAGGCAAAGCAACAAAACACCATCAAAGCATCTTGATCTATAATACCATAAACAATGCAGAATTAGAAATACATTGACCATACAATTGCATTCACAAATAGCAAGATTCACAGATACACGGTTATATGGAGGAAAACTCAAATAACTTTATTAATAGTAGAAGAGAGGATTACAACTAGCTATATAATCCAACATCATCCTGCCAATATCAAGCCCTCTTCACCTCATGAAAAGCAGGATCACCCAACAATACAATGTTCCTTCTCAAAGAGAAACCAACTACACTTCCTTACAAAATACAAAATTCCAACCTTCAGATCTCTCAAATGAGGGATCCATATATAGATGTCTTGCAAAGGGGATGAGTCACCTCTAGGTTTTTTATTAGTGTCATTCCAATGATATTTCTTGGTTCCACTTAGAGATTTCATTGATCTCTTACTCATCCCTAGGCGAATTCAGAGAGGCAAGTGTCACAGGAGAAGTTTCTAGAAGATTCTATGAGCATCCACTTAGCAAATTGTCTCTGCCACTTTTCTCTTCTCACTCATTGCACCCCACAGAAGGCTCTTTTAGTATGCAGCACACCTAGCTAGTGTAGCTGCTAGTATGCATCGCACCATGACCATGGAGCAGTCAGTATGGTCCAGTTTTGGCCAGTTCTGAGTGGTTTTCCAGGTGGAACTTCTGGGAAATGATGTAATCAGTTGATCATGATCCTTCAGGGTATGAAACAACACTTTTAGGGGTTAAATAGCCCTTGGTTTATCAACATATATGATTGGGGTTGCAATGCCCAAATATGTCTATAACAGCTGCCCCCTAAAGCATGAGGTCGTAAATCTTCTGATATCAGGTGAAATGATTTATCATGAGGATTCGTGGTATTCGAACTGGAAGGTGACCTGTAATAAGATACAATAGAATAAATCATCATCAAATTATTTTCATAAACTAGCTGAGGTGGGCATTCCCATGCTTAGCTTTTATAAATTCATTTCATGTACATGGAACAAATAATTGTCTATAGTTGCAAACTCATGATTCTTTATATGTAGAGTCATCATCCCTTAGCTTGGATGATCATCTGCAACAACCCGGATGGATGAAAGTAGATCCAGGGTCTTCAAACTTGTTCAATCTTCGCCCAATGTACAAGTCGAGCCATTGAGGCATGCAAGTTTCAAAGTATTGAAAGGGTTATTTCTAAGTCAACTTCTTGGATAATGAGCTAATCTTGACAAGAAGTGACTCGTTGTAGGAGGGCCCTAATGTATCACACATCTATGACATGAAACAAAGCAAATGATTTTATGGAGGTGAAAATGATTTGAGATACAAAGTCTAGGAATGGCAATCATGAAAAATGGAAGGTGAAGGTATTGTAGAGGATGAGGGGTTAGTTGGGTGGTGAATTCCTGAATGACTTCTCTTGAACATGTCGGTGACACTAAAACGGATTGGTAGTGTTAACCCCAAAAAATGGATGGTATGGAGGACCAATGGTGATATGACTGATGAACGAGTAACCCAACACGACTCAATCATGGTGATGGAATGAAAGTGTCATGTTCAAGAGGGACCTGCTACCAATAAAGTTCTTCAAGATTTCTTCCCTTTTTCCCTAGTCATTGCTGACTAGTACCTCTTTATTTTTTGTCAGGCTTGAGGAGGATAACATATTCTTGTTCTATAATTTTCCCTTCACGCAAACCTGTCTCTATGTTTTAGCGAGCCTAGCGATAGTGAAACTCATTCTTGCTCAGGTGGACAAGTTTGTTGCTATTGTTTTAATGAGTTTAACGATAAAGATAACTCGATACTTTTCATGTTTAGAGAGTTTGAAAAGGGACGAAAAGGAAACTCCAACAGTCCTTTTTCATAGCATAATCCCTTAAGTCCAAAAAAGTGTAAAATAATACAAAAGGGATGACTTTTCGATCGCTTTACCGAGCCAAAACATACAAGCACTCGATGTTTTGTTTGATGATCCCTTCGGTTCCAAAAGATTAAATGTACAAGAGGGATGGTGCTTCCCTTTACTTTAACGAGCTGGAAAGGCCAATAGCTTGGCAATCTTTTCATACTTAATGAGTCTTAAAGGAGCTTAAAAGAAACTCGTTTTTGAGGAACAAATGATGTTTTTGGGTAGCAGCTAGTTCCAAGTAAGTTTGGAACTTCTCAAAACATGGCAGCGTGAACAGGGTGGCTGACAGAATCACTTGTCGCAGCTGTTCCTCAAAATGGTAAACAATCAAATGGAAGCATATGATCGGCCCAAAGAGTGGAGGTGATGGAAGAACACAACCGAGGCTCAAAGGGATGATAGCAAGGCAATCACAAAGGTTGTTTACTAAAGCCAGGTTTATTTTTTAATGAGCTTGAACCTTATGCCAACATGTGCTCAGTGGCAGGTTTATTTTCTAAGGAGCTTCAGCTTTGTTGAAACATTGCTCGTGCTAGTCATTTAAAGATGTCTCTTGTTAGTAGATTCATTTTTTAATGATCTTGCACCATGCAAAACTTTTCTCATTTCTTTTTTATACAAGCTAGAAATGACCAAACTATAGAGCTAACTACACTAAAATCTAAAGGACTACTGAGGTTAGGTAGGATGGTTTTGTCCTCTACTGAGGCAAAATCCTTCCTTTTCTTTGTTCGCGCGCCATTGACAAAGGTGAATGGTGGATTAGACCATTCATCTTACCTAAGCAATTGAACTAAAAAGCTAAAAACGCTACAAAGATAAAAATTGGTTTTTTTTACTTGCATACAAAGGTTTGCATGCCCGAGGTATGAAGAAAATGAGAGTTCCTAGGTTACCATATGGAAGTCCTTGCGATTAGGCCAGATCATTTCTATCTGTGGCTAGAAAAAAACACTTCCTTGGCTCTACCCATCAAAATACACAAAGGTGAATGGTGTGAGCTTCCAATCACATAACTTGTACGGAAACCCATCTTTTCAGCTAGGTTTGCTTGCCGAAGCAAACTAGGCTGCATGTCCTCGAAGCTTGATTACATTCACCGAAGTACTCGCGGTAATTAGGTGGACAAAATGAAGGTTGAAGAGACATTATTGACGTGAAGAGACCATTCAGGGATGATGTTTGACTTGTAGTTGTGTTTGAACTGGGAAATGGAAGCTGGTCGATAATTTGTACCATTCCTCCTTCATGCAGGAAACACATCACTCAAAAGAGTGTGGAAACAATAGCTTCCATGCTATAAACATAGTCACACCCAAGGAGTAGATTGTAATCTAATGGCCCTTCGAGTGCCATCACATTCAAGTGAGCGGTTTTCCTTTCAAAGTTATGGGCAATTTTGAAAGGATCCCTAATAGCTGACTGGTTCCTTTGTTAAAGCCTGATAAATTTTGGTTCTCATGCAAAAATGATGGCGAACCAAGCGCTTTCCAAGTAGTTGAGGAAAGGATACTCACTGAAGCCCCTTCATCTATGATGGTGCCAGACACGATCATTTTGTACACTTGTACTGTGGTTTGGAATAGTACGCTAGATGGAAGGCGGGGTCTTGCTAGTTAATTCCAATCGAAGGAAATGACTAGACTGCTTGGAGGAGGTACCAGATAAATGGCTGGATGAACCTCCTAAACTACGAAACTTTCCTCCTATTGTAAAGGAACAGCTGGATTGCCCCCATGTTCATTAGACTCTGTATTAACAAAAATAATTTGAATGGTGTCATACTCATTCTCTTTAGAAATTGTATCATTTGAAGGTGGACGATTTGACAGAAAGACTGGGTCGACTGCCATCTTTACCTATTGAATTTGGTCTAGTACGGACTCATAAGGTTTACCTTCAATGATAGGCATTTCGACCGACAATTGAGTTTTGTTAGTAAAATTTTCAACAAGTGATGGACTTGGCAAGAGTTTCTTGTATCCAGGCGGAAGTTGCTGCTTTGAAGCAGGACGGTTGTCCAAGACTTTTTTGGCTTTGTCCAGAAAGGGACAATGGTGAAGGGCATTATCGCCTTCATACAACCTACATGGAAATCTGAACATTCCTTTTTGTCCATTGACTTAATTTTCACTAGTTGATGGTGTGTTGTCTATATGATCGACAGAGGCTGATGACACCGGATGGTGCAAACAGGGATACCATTCACTCAAGATCAACAAAACGTCAGGAAAATCTCAATTAAAATGGTTTCCTTTGAAAATTATGCATGGTGATCTGGGTTTGGAAAGTGGATTTTCACCGGATGATGCATGGTCGTCCCCTTGCTTGACTAACTTCTTCTTCTTCTTCTCCTTCCCTTTCTTATTCTTCTTGACTGCTTGGTTTTTAGTATCGCTAGTTTCAACAAGTGAATAGGAAGAAGGAGAGGGAGACACAAACAAAGTAGAAGGTGAAGGGACAACTTCACGGTCATCTAGTTGCTGATTTGATTGTTGAGAAATTACGGTGTTTTGAACAACGGAGGTTGAGAATAGCCATACTGGTAGGCCAATTGTGATTCCTGGAAGGGAAAATGTAGCCATATATGGAGCACCAATATATCCCCACGAAGAGAAAGGACAAGTGTTCCCCCCAAGGGGGATCGCTTGATTGGTGGACTGCAATATCTCAACCTAAGATCAATAAAGGGATAGGGATGTTATTCCGTATTAAATAAATTTTATCATACTTTGACACAACTTTTCTTTTTCAATTTTTAAGAGTCAAGAAAAAGCTAAAGATGACTCTAGTCACCTTCAATTTTTAATGAGCATGAAGTGACAAGTGCTCAGATAGACCTTTTCTTTTAATGAGTTGAAAAGGAACGAAAGTGACTACTCAGAAAATCTAGACAGAGGGATTACCAAACCAATCACAAAGCTAAAATATACAGCTTGGTGGTAAATTGAAGAGAAATTACCAAGGACTTTATGTATGGCAGTCAATCTTCCCGAATGTCGTTTCCAGTGCATTGCAATCGATAGAGCGGCAGACATGGCTTCCTAAGGATAAAGGATATCAGCCTATTGTGGTTTCCCAATATATACATGATGGTATGGGGAGAACAAGTTTGTACTAGTACTTGGTGTATCAAAGAGGAGGAATCACCCAACCTCCAATGGAGATGATAGTTACCAGGTTTTACGACGTTGAAACACGTCTCTAGCCTAGACTTCTTTATGTGTTGTGTTAGGTTCCAAAGAATTTTTATGTTCATTGAGATTTATTTTATATGTGTTGTGTTAGGTTCACAATGTGATGCAGATGTAAAATTCCTAAATATGCAATCTAAAATGATAAACAATTATTTGTTTTCTTTTAGCAATGAAAATCCTAGCTTCTAAGGAAAGAAGATAACAATTCTTTCAAGAGAGAGCAAAGAGCACACACTCAATGCACTTTTCCTAAATCATTTTCTGCATGCAGTCTAAATGTAAATGCACATGCATGTATTTGTTTTTTCCATTTCCTTAATGTGAGAATGCCAAAAAGTAAAACTAAGTACAGATCTGAACTATTTTCTTCAAAGCAACACTTCAACAATTTCTTTTCAAAACGAAAGGAAGACTAAAACGACACTTTCTATTTCGAATTGAAAACTGCTTTCAACACTTCAAATTTTGACAATTCAAATCAAATACAATGACAAAAGTACAATCGACTATCCAATGGAGGAAAACTTTACGACACTCTTCTTCTTGACTCAAAACAACAGTTACAACACTTTTGAATCAAAAAACGACAGTTCGATTAAGCTACTCTTGACAAAGGAGGACTGTAAATGATGAAAAATACATAAAAACAACATTCACAAATTCTAATAAATGGAGGCTGAATAATGTAAAGGAAGAAAGCTTTAGCAATGAGATACTACTCATAAGTAGCAAAAACTACTAAATAAAGCTGAAAACAAGGAGAAAAACCATATTCCAAAGAGGAAAACAGGATCACTCAATCATCATACCTGTCCTTAAGGGAAACAGGGATGCATCTCACATGAAACACACCAGAGGTGTGATGCATACAAGTGCTAGTTACAGACAGTTCGATGGGCCAGGGAACGAAACCGAGTTTGGTTTTTGGTCAAAATTTACAGCTAAGTTCAGTTATTTAGGCAGAGCTATGATAGCTAGTAAAAACAAAGTATAGGGGTATGATCTTAGGAGGTTATTGAGCTAACACAAGGGCACTTAGGATGTTTTCAAGTTAGATGTTCAGTTCATAAACCAACCTGGAGATTGACTGAAGTAGTGTTGACCTACTTTGCACTTGCATAGCAAGAGAAGTTCGAAGGATAGTTGGCTAACTTTAGGCTTTGTCTGTAGTTTATAAAGCAAACAGAAATAACAAACAAACAAACTATTTGCTCCCTAGTGGAGTCGCCATTTTGTTTCTAGGAAAACTAGTGTCTTTTCGATCTACTAGTCCCACTAAGACGGGTAGGTATCTTAGAAAAAAATAACCAAAGCAACTTGAAATTTCCTTTATTTATGATAGATAAGAGTGAAGCAAATAGTACCAACTTGAATCTTTCTGTTGATTCCTTGCTTGTTTCCTCTCTCCGTTGATAGAGCTTGCCACTCCTCTTCTACTTGTCCCACTTTAGAGAGTATTTGTAGAGGCAAAGAAACAAAACACCATCAAAGCATCTTGATCTATAATACCATAAACAATGTAGAATCATAAATACATTGACCATACAATTGCATTCACAAATAGCAAGATTCACAAATACACAGTTATATGGAGAAAAACTCAAATAACTTTATTAATAGTAGAAGAGGGGATTACAACCCAGTTGCCTGATACAACATCAAAGCCCTCTTCAGCTCATGAAAAGAAAGATCACCCAACAATACAATGTTCCTTCTCAAAGAGAAACCAACAACATTTCCTTACAAAATACAAAATTCTAGCCTTCAGATCTCTCAGATGAGGGATCCATATATAGATGTATTTCAAAGGGGATGAGTCAGCTCTAGGTTTTTTATTAGTATCATTCCACTGATATTTCTTGGTTCCACTTGGAGATTTCATTGATCTCTAACTCATCCCTGGGTGAATTCAGAGAGGCAAGTATCACAAGAGAAGTTTCTAGAAGATTCTATGAGCATCCACATAGCAAACTATCTCTGCCATTTGTCTCTTCTCACTCATCACACCACACAAAAGGCTCTTTCAGTATGCATCACACCTGGCTAGTGTAGCAGCTAGTATGCATCGCACCGTGACCATGGAGCAATCAGTATCATCCAATTTTGGCTAGTTCTGAGTGGTTTTTCAGGTGGAACTTCTGGGAAATGATGTAATCAGTTGACCATGATCCTTTAGGGTATGAAACAACACTTTTAAAAGTTAAAGAGCCCTTGGTTTATCAAGGTATATGATTTTGGTTGCAGTGCCCAAATATGTCTATAACAGTTGCCCCGTAAAGCTTTAGGTCTCAAATCTTCTGATGTCGGGTGAAATGCTTTATCATGAGTATCTCAGGTATTCGAACTGGAAGGTGACCTGTAATAAGATACAATACAATACATCATCATCATATTATTTTAATTATCTAGCTAAGGGGGGCATTCCCATGCCAAGCTTTTATAAATTCATTTTCATGTACATGGAACAAATAACCATTTGTGGTTGCAGACTGGTGATTCTTTATATGTAGAGTCATCATCCCTTAACTTGTATGATCATTTGTGTAGCTTTTGTGTACATATGATGTCTTTATTTTCCTCAATATATCGTAGCCCAAATAGATTAAACTAGATCCAGGGTCTTCAAACTCGTTCAATCTTCGCCAGATGTACAAGTCGATCCATGTGAAATGATGTTCTGGAGTTGAACATGGAAAGACATCGCCTAATTACTAGCCAGTGATGTAAGTTGTTAATAGGCACAAGAGGAATCACCGATACTCATAATGACCCTCAAGGTACTACAATAGAATTCACGTGGTGTGAATATATGAGTCAATGTCGAAAACCATGCAAACTCTTTCGGTCAAAAGCCATTCATGTAAACCTGTCGCTGGAAGTGAGAAACTTTCCGTTGAGGCATGCAAGCTTCAAAGTACTGAAAGGGTTGTTTCTAAGTCAACTTCTTGGATAATGAGCTAATGTTGACGAGAAGTGACTCGTCAAAGGATCTTATTTTCTGGAGGTTAAAACGATCTAATGATACAAGGTTCAAGAATGGTGGTCATGAAAAATGGAGGGTGAAGGTATTGCAGTGGATGAGGTGTTAGCTGGGTGGTGAGTTCTCTGAATGACTTCTCTTGAATATTTTGGCGACACTGAAATGGAATGGTAGTGTTAACCCCAAAAAATGGATGGTACAGAGGACCAATGGTGATATGACTGGTGAATGGAATAACCCAACCTAACTCAATCATGGTGATGGAGTAAAAGTGTCATGTTCAAGAGAGACCTACCACCAATAAAGTTCTTCAAGTTTTCTTCCCTTTTTTCCCCAGTCATTGCTGACCAGCACCTCTTTATTTTTTGTCAAGCTTGAGAAGGATAACATATTCTTGTTCTATAATTTTCACTTTGTGAAAACCTGTTGCTAAGTTTTAGCGAGCCTAGCAACAATGAAAAGAAATCTTGTCTAGGTGGACAAGTTTGTCACTATTGTTTTAAAGAGTTTAACGATAAAGATAACTCAGTCCTTTTCATGTTTAGAGAGTTTGAAAAGGGAAAAAAAGGAAACTCCAACAGTCCTTTTTCATAACATAATCCCTTAAGTCCAAAAAAGTATAAAATAATACAAAAAGGATGACTTTTTGATCGTTTTAGCGAGCCAAAGTAGACAATTGGTCATTTTTCACTTGCATACAAACATTTGCATGCCCCACGTTTGAAGAAAAGGAGAGTTCCCAGGTTACCATATGGAAGTCCTTGCGGTTAGGCCGGATCATTTTTGTCTATGGCTAGAAAAAAAACACTTCCTTGGCTCTGCCCATTGAAATAGACAAAGGTGAGTGGTGTGAGTTTCCAATCACATAACTGTTTGGGAAACCTTTCTTTTCACCTCGGTTGCCCTGTCGAAGTAGACCAGGGTACATGTCCCCTAAACTTCACTACATTCACCGAAATACTCGTGGTAATTGGGTGGGTGAAATGAAGGTTGAAGAGACATTCTTGACACAAGTAGACCATTCAGAGATGATGTTTGACTTGTAGCTATGTTTGAACCAGGAAATGGAAGCTAATCGAAAAGTTGTACCATTCTTCCTTCATGTAGGAAACACATCACTTGGAAGAGTGTGGAAACAATAGATTCCATGCTATAAACATAGTCATGCCCAAGGAGTAGATTGTAATCTAATGGCCCTTGGACTACCATCACGTTTAAGTGAACAATTTTTCTTTTCAAAGTTATGGGCAACTTCGGAAGGATCCCTAATAGTTGGCTGGTTCCTTTGTTAAAGCTTGAAAAATTTTGGTTTTGAGGCAGAAGCAATGGTGAACCAAGCACTTTCGAAGCAGTTGTTGAAAGGATACTCATTGAAGCCCCTTCATCTATGATGGTGCCAGACATGCTCATTTTGTACACTTGTACTATGATCCAGAATGGTACACTAGATAGAAGGCGGGGTCTTGCTAGTTAATTCCAATCGAGGGAAATGACTAGACTGCTTGGAGGAGGTACTAGATAAATGGCTGGATGAATCTCGTAAACTAGGGAACTTTCCTCCTGTTGTAAAGGAATGGGTGGATTGCCCCCATGTTCATCAGACTTTTTATTAACAAAAATAATTTGAATGGTGTCATTTTAGTTCTCTTTGGAAATTATATCATTTGAAGGTGGACCTTTTGATGGAAAGACCGGGTCAACTACCATCTTGACCTGTTAACTTTGGTCTGGTATGGACTCAGAAGGTTTACTTTCAACGATAGGCATTTCGACCAACAATTGAGTTATGTTAGTTAGATTTTCAACTAGCAATGGACTTGGAAAGCGTTTCTTGTTTCCAAGTGGAATTCGGTGCAGTGAAGTAGGAGGGTTGTCCAAGACACTTTTGGCTTTGTCCAAAAAGGTAAAACGGTGAAGGGCATGATTGCCTTCACACGACCTACATGGAAATCTAAACTTTCCTTTTTGTCCATTGACTTCATTTTCACTAGTTGATGGTGTGCTGTCAACATGATCGACAGAGGTTGATGACACCGCATGTCACAAATGGGGAGTCAATTTTCCCAAGATCTGCGGAATGCAATAACAATCTCAATGAAAATGGTTTCCTTTGCAAATTATGCATGATGATCTAGGTTTGGAAAGTCAGGTGTGCAGATTTTCGCTGGATGATGCATGGTTACCCCCTTGCTTGATTGACTTCTTCTTCTTCTTCTCCTTCCCTTTCTTCTTCTTCTTAGCTACTTCATTTTTATTATCACTAGTTTCACAAAGTGAAGAGGAAGAAGGAGAGGGAGACCCGAAGTAGAAGGTGAAGGGACAACATCAGGGTCATCTAGTTGTTGATTCGATTGCTGAGGAATTATGGTGTTTTGAACAATAGAGGTTGAGAATAGCTATACTAGTAGGCCAATTGCGATTCCTAGAAGGGAAAATGTAGCCATATATGGAGCACCAATATCTCCCCATGAAGAGAAAGGACTAGAGTTCGCCCCAAGAGGGATCTCTTGATTGGTGGACTCTAATATCTCAGCCTAAGATCAATGAAGGGATAGGGATGTTATTCTATATTAAATAAATTTTATGATGCTTTGACACAACTTTGCTTTTTCAATTTTTAAGAGTTGAGAAAAAGCTAAACATGACTCTAGTCACCTTCGATTATTAATGAGCCTGAAGTGACAAGTGCTTAGATGGACCTTTTCTTTTAAGGAGACGAAAAGGAACGAAAATGACTACTCTGGAAATATTGGCAGATGGATTACCAAACCAATCACAAAGCTATAATATACACCTTGGTGGTAAATTAAAGAGAAATTACCAAGGACTTTATGTATGACAGTCAATCTTCCCGAATGTTGTGTTCAGTCCATTGCGATCGATACGGTGGCAGACACGACTTCCTAAGGATAAAGGATATCATCCTATTGTGGTCTCCCAATATATAGTTGACAGTACAGGAAGAACAAGTCCGTACTGGCACTTGTTGTATCAAAGAGGAGGAATCACCCAACGTTCAATGAGGACAATAGTTACCAGGTTTTACAATGTCGGAACACGTCTCTAGCCTAGACTTCTAGATGTGTTGCGTTAGGTTCCAAAGCATTTTTATTTTCATTGAGATTTATTTTAGAGTTGATATTTTTAGAAGTTTGTCTTTCAAGATTCACCGTGTGATGTAGATGTAAAATTCCTAAATATGCAATCTAAAATGATAAATAGTCATTTGTTTTCTTTTAGCAATGAAAATCCCAGCTACTAAGGAAAGAAGATAACGATTCTTTCAACATAGAGCAAAGAGCACACACTCAATGCACTTTTCCTAAATCATTTTCCGCATGTAGTCTCAATGAAAATGCACATGCATTTACATGTTTTTTCCATTTCCTTAATGTGAGAATGCCAAAAAGGAAAACTAAGTACAGATCTAAACTATTTTCTTCAAAGCGACACTTCAACAATTTCTTTTCAAATGAAAGGAGGACTAAAAGGACACTTTTTATTTCGAATTGGAAACTACTTTCAACATTTCAAATATTGAAAATTCAAATCAAATACAATGACAAAAGTATAACCAACTATCTAGAGGAGGAAGACTTTACAAAACTCTTCTTCTTGACTTAAAACAACAGTTACGACACTTTTAAATCAAAAAGTGACAGTTCAATTAAACTACTCTTGACAAAGGAGTGTTGTAAATGATGAAAAATACATAAAACCATTCACAAATCCTAATCAATGGAGGTTGAATAATGTAAAGGAAGAAGGCTTCCACAATGAGATATTGATCATAAGCAGCAAAAACTATTGAATAAAGATGAAAACAAGGAGAAAAACCAAATTCCAAAGAGGAAAACAGTATCACTCAATCATCTCACCTGTCCTTAAGGGAAATAGGGATGCATCTCACCTGCAACACACGGGAGGTGCAATGCATATAGGCTGCCAATTAGAGATAGTGTGATGACAAATCCAAGTTTGGTTTATGCTCAAAGTTTATAGCTAAATTCAGTTATTTAGGCTGAGGTATGATAGGTAGTAAAACCAAAGTATAGGAGTATTATATTAGGAGGTTATTGAGCTACCACAAGGGCACTTAGGATGTTTGCAAGTCAGATATTTAGTTCATAAACCAACCCTTAGATTGACTGAAGCAGTGTTGATCTACTTTGCACTTGCATAGCAAGAGAAATTCGAAGGATAGCTAGCTAACTTCAAGCTCCGTTTGTAGTTTATAAAGCAAACAAAAATAACAAAAAAAAAATATTTTCTCCCGAGTGGAGTCAACGTTTTGTTTATGGGAAAACTAGTGTCTTTTTGACCTGCTAGTCCCATTAAGACGGATAACTATATTTGAAACAAACAATCAAAGAAACTTGAGATTTCCTTTATGTATGATAGATAAGAGAGAAGAAAAGAGTACCAACCTGAATCTTTCGCTTGACTCCTTGCTTGTTTCCTTTCTCCCTTAATAGAGCTTGTGACTTCTCTCCTACTTATCCCGCTTTAGACAATATATGTAGAGGCAAAGCAACAAAACACCATTAAAGCATCTCGATCTATAATACCATAAACAATCCAGAATCAGAAATACATTGACCATACAATTGCATTCACAAATAGAAAGATTCACAAATACACGGTTATATGGAGGAAAACTCAAATATCTTTATTAATAGTAGAAGAGAGGATTACAACCTAGTTGTCTGATCCAGTATCATCCTCCTAGCATCAAAGCCCTCTTCACCTCATGAAAAGAAAGATCACCCAACAATAAAATGTTCCTTCTCAAAGAGAAACCAATAACACTTCCTTACAAAATACAAAATTCCAGCCTTCAGATCTCTCAGATGAGGGATACATATATAGATGTGTTGCAAAGGGGGCGAGTCAGCTCTGAGTTTTTGATTAGTGTCATTCCACTGATATTTCTTGGTTCCACTTCGATATTTCATTGATATCTTACTCATCCCTGGGAGAATTTAGAGAGGTAAGTGACACAGGAGAAGCTTCTAGAAGATTCTATGAGCATCCACTTAGCAAACTGTCTCTGCCATTTTTCTCTTCTCGCTCATCACACCCCACAGAAGGCTCTTCCAGTATGCATCACATCTTGAGCATGGAGCAGTTAGTATGGTCTAGATTTGGCCAGTTATGAGTGGGTTTTAAGTTGGAACTTATGGGATATGATGTAATTAGTTGACCATGATCCTTTAGGGTATGAAACAAAACTTTTAGGGGTTAAATAGCCCTTTGTTTATCAACATATACGATTGGGTTTGCAGTGCCCAAACATGTTTATAACAATTTCCCCCTAAAGCATGAGGTCATAAATCTTCTGATGTCAGGTGGAATGCTTTATCATGAAGATCCGAGGTATTCGAACTGGAAGCTGACATGTAATAAGATATAATACAATACATCATCATCATATTATTTTCATGATCTAGCTGAGGCGAGCATTCCCATGATCATCTTTTATAAATTCATTTTCATGTACACAAAACAGATAACCATCTACAGTTGCAGACTGGTGATTCTTTATATGTAGAATCATCATCCCTTGGCTTGGATGATCATCTATGCACCTTCTGTGTACATTTGATCTCTTTATTTTCCAAAATATATCACAACCCGAATGGATGAAACTAGATCTGGGTCTGCAAACTCATTCAACCTTTGCCCGATGTACAAGTCGATCCATGTGAAAAGATGTTCTGGAGTCAAACATGGAAATACATCGCCTGATTACTAGCCAATGATGTAAGCTGTTAACAGGTGCGACAGGAATCACTGATAATCATAATGACCTTCAAGGTACTACAGTACAATTCATGTGGCATTAATATATGAGTCGATGTCGAACACCACACAAAATATTTCGGTCGAAGGTCATTGATGTAAACCTGTCGCAGAAAGTGAGAAACTTGCTAATGGGGCATGCAAGCTTCAAAGTACTGAAAGGGTTTTTTCTAAGTCAACTTCTTGGATAATGGGATGATGTTGGCAAGAAATGACTCGTCGTAGGAGGGCCTTGATGTGTCCCACATCTACGACACAAAACGAAGAAAATGATTTTCTGGAGGTGAAAATGATCTGATGATAGAAGGTTCAGGAATGGCTATGATGAAAAATGAAGGGTGAAGGTATTGCAATGAATGAGGCATTAGTTGGGTGGTGAATTCTTAGAATGACTTCTCTTGAACATGTGAGCAACACTGAAATGGACTAGTAGTGTTAACCCCAAAAAATGGATGGTACGGAGGAGAAATGGTGATATGACCGGTGAACGGAATAACCCAACCCGACTCAATCATGGTGATGGAGTGAAAGTGTCATGTTCAAGAGCGACCTGATACCAATAAATTTCTTCAAGTTTTCTTCCCTTTTTTACCCAATCATTGCTGACCAATACCTCTTTATTTTTTTTCAAACTTGAGGACGATAACAATACTTGTTCTATAATTTTCCCTTTGGGCAAACCTGTCACTATGTTTTATCGAGCCTAGCAACAGTGAAACTCATTCATATCCGGGTGGCAAGTTTCTCGCTATTGTTTTAATGAGTTTAACGATAAACATAACTCAGTCCTTTTCATGTTTAGAGAGTTTGAAAAGGGACAAAAAGGAAACTCCAGCAGTCCTTTTTCATAGCATAATCTCTTAAGTCCGAAAAAGTATAAAATAATACGTAAGGGATGACTTTTCGATCATTTTAATGAGCCGAAACAGACAAGCGCTCGATCTTTTGTTTGATGATCCCCCGATTCCAAAAGATTAAATGTACAGGAGGGATGGCACTTCCCTTTACTTTAACAAGCTGGAAAGGCCAATAGCTCGGAAATCTATTCATATTTAGCAAGACTAAGAAGAGCTTAAAAGAAACTCATTTTTGAGGAACAAGTGATGTTTTCGGGTAGCAGCTGGTTCTAGGTAAGTTTGGAACTTCTCAAAAAATGGTAGCATGAAGAGGGTGGTTAACAGAATCACTTGTCATAGCTATTCCTCAAAAGGGTAAACAATCAAGTGGAAGTGTATGACCGACCAAAAGAATGGAGGTGATGGAAGAACACAACCAAGGCTCAAAAGGCTGATAGCAAGGCATTCACAAATATTGTTTACTGAAGGCGGGTTTACTTTTTAATGAGCTTGAACCTTGTGCCAACATGTGCTCAGTGGAAGGTTTACTTTTTAATGAGCTTGAACTTTGTTAAAAAGTTGCTCATGGCAATTGTTTAAAGATGTCTCTTGTTAGTAGGTTCATTTTTTAAAGAGCTTACACCATGTGAAACTTTGCTTATTTCCTTTTTATACAGGCTATAAATGACCAAACTACAGAGCTAACTACACTATAAGCTAAGGGACTATTAAGGTTAGGTAGGATGGTTTTGTCGTCTGTCGAGGCAAAATCCTTCCTTTGCTTTGTCTACGCGTTGCCGACAAAGGTGAATGGTGCGTCAATCCATTCACCTAATCTAAGTAGTTGAACTAAAAGACTAAAAATGCTACAAAGCTAAAAATTTGTCATTTTTCACTTTCATAGAAAGTTTTGCATGCCCCAAGGTACGAAGAAAAGGAGAGTTCCCAGGCTACCATATGCAAGTCCTTGCGGTTAGGCCAGATCATTTCTGTCTATGGCTAGACAAAAAACACTTCCTTGGCTCTGCCCATAGAAATAGACAAAGGTGAATGGTGTGAGCTTCCAATAACTTAACCTGTTGGGAAACCTATCTTTTTAGCTGGGTTCACCTGCCAAAGCAGACTAGGGTGCATGTCCCCTAAAGTTCATTACATTCACCGAACTACTCGTGGTAATTAGGTGGAAGAAATGAAGGTTCAAGAGACATTCTTGATGCAAAATACCATTTAGGGATAATGTTTGACTTTTAGTTGTGTTTAAACCAGGCAATGAAAGCTAGTGGATAAGCTCTACCATTTTTCCTTCATGCGAGAAACTCATCACTCGAAAGAGTGTGGAAACAATAGCTTCCATTCTATAAACATATGCATGCCCAAGGAGTAGATTGTAATGTAATGGCCTTTGGACTACCATCACATTCAAGTGAATGGTTTTCCCTTTCAAAGTTATGGGCAACTTCGGAAGGATCCCTAATGGTTGACTGGTTCCTTTGTTAAAGCCTGACAAATTTTGGTTTTCAGGTATAAGTGATGGCGAACAAAGCACTTTCCAAGTAGCTGAGGAAAGGATACTCACTGAAGCCCCTTCATCTATGATGGTGCCAGACACGATCATTTTGTACACTTGTACTATGATCTGGAATGGTATGCTAGATGGAAGGCGGGGTCTTGCTAGTTAATTCCAATCAAAGGAAATGAATAGACTGCTTGGAGGAGGTACCGTATAAATGGCTGGATGAACCTCCTAAACTAGGGAACTTTCCTCCTGTTGTAAACAAATGGGTGGATTGCCCCCATGTTCATCAGACTTTGTATTAACAAAAAGAATTTGAACGGTGTCATTCTCATTCTCATTGGAAATTGTATCATTTGAAGGTGGACCTTCTGACGACAAGACTAGGTTGACTACCATCTCGACCTGTTGACTTTGGTCTGGTATGGGCTCAGAAGGTTTACTTTCAATGATAAGCGTTTCGACCAAAAATTGAATTATGTCAGTCAGATTTTCAACTAGCGATGCACTTGGAAAGAGTTTCCTGTATCCAGGCGGAAGTCACTGCGGTGAAGCAGGGCAGTTGTCCAAGACACTTTTGGCTTCATCTAGAAAGGGACAATGGTGAAGGGCATGATCGCCTTCACACAACCTACATAGAAATCTAAACTTTCCTTTTTTTCCATTGAATTCATTTTCACTAGTTGATGGTGTGTTGTCAACATGATTGACAGAGGTTGATGACATGAGATCTTGCAAATGGGGAGACTATTCTCTCAAGATCCGCAAAACGCAGGGACAATCTTGATGAAAATGGTTTCCTTTGCAAATTATGCATTGTGATCTGCGTTTGGAAAGTTTGGTGTGCAGATTTTCACTGGATGATGCATCATTTCCCCCTTGCTTGATTGACTTCTTATTCTTCTTCTCCTTCCCTTTTTTCTTCTTCTTAGCTACTTGGCTTTTAGTATCACTAGTTTCACCAAGTGAAGAGGAAGAAGGAGAGGGAGAGAAAAAAAAAGTAGAAGCTGAAGGGACAACTTCAGGGTCATCTGGTTGCTAATTCAATTGCTAAGGAATTAAGGTGTTTTGAATGATAGAGGTTGAGAATAGCCATACTAGTAGGCCAATTGTGATTCCCAGAAGGGACAATGTAGCCATATATGGAGCACCAATATCTCCCCAAGAAGAGAAAGGACTAGGGTTCCCCCAAAGAGGGATCCCTTGATTGGTTGACTCCATTATATCAACCCAAAATCAATGAAGGGAAAGGGATGTTATTTTGTATTAAATAAGTTTTATGACACTTTGACACAAATTTCTTTTTCAATTTTTAAGAGTCGAGAAAAAGCTAAAGATGACTCTAGTTGCCTTCGACTTTTAATGAGCCTGAAGTGACAAGTGCTTAGATGGACCTTTTATTTTAAGGAGTCAAAAAGGAACGAAAGTGACTACTCTGGAAATCTAGACAGAGGGATTACCAAACCAATCACAAAGCTACAATATACACCTTGGTGGTAAATTAAAGAGAAATTACCAAGGACTTTACGTATGGCAGTAAATCTTCCTGAACGCTATGTTCAGTGCATTGTAATCGATATGGCAACAAATACGGCTTCCTAAGGATAAATGATATCAACCTATTGTGGTCTCCCAATATATACGCGAAAGTACAAAGAGAACAAGTCCGTACTAGCAATTGTCGTATGAAAGAGGGGGAATCACCCAACCTTCAATGAAGATGATAGTTACTAGGTTTTATGACGTCGGAACATGTCTCTAGCCTAGACTTCTAGATGTGTTGCGTTAGGTTCCAAAGCATTTTTATGTTCATTGAGATTTATTTTAGAGATTATCTTTTTATAAGTTTGTCTTCTAAGGTTCACTGCATGATGTAGATGTAAATTCCTAAATATGAAATCTAAAATGATAAATAGTCATTTGTTTTATTTTAGCAATGAAAATCCTAGCTACTAAGGAAAGAAGATGACAATTCTTTCAATAGAGAGCAAAGAACACACACTCAATGCACTTTTCCTAAGTTATTTTATGCATGCAGTCTAAATGCAAATGCACATGCATGTATTTCTTTTTTCCATTTCCTTAATGTGAGAATGCCAAAAAGGAAAACTAAGTATAGATCTAAACTATTTTCTTCAAAGTGACACTTCAACAATTTCTTTTCAAAATGAAAGGAAGACTAAAACAACACTTTCAATTTCGAATGGAAAACTTCTTTCGACACTTCAAATATTGACAATTCAAATCAAATACAATGGCAAAAGTACAATCGACTATCTAGAAGAGGAAGAATTTACGACACTCTTCTTTTGACTCAAAATGATAGTTACTACACTTCTTTACATCAAAAAACAATAGTTTGATTAAGCTACTTTTGACAAAGGAGGAATGTAAATGATGAAAAATACATAAAAACATTCACAAATCTTGATCAATGGAGGCTGAATAATGTAAAGGAAGGCTTCAGCAATGATATACTAATCATAAGCAACAAAACTACTGAATAGAGCTAAAAAGAAGGAGGAAAAAACCAAATCCGAGAGAGAGAGAAACAATATCATTCAGTCATCGCACCTGTCCTTAAGGGAAATAGGGATGCATCTCACTTGCAACACATGGGAGGTGTGATGCATACAAGCTACGAGTTACAGATAGTGTGATGGACCAGGAAACAAAATTGAGTTTGGTTTTTGCTCAAAATTTGCAGCTAAGTTCAGTGATTTAGGCTGAGCTATGATAGACAGTACAAACAAAGTACAAGGGTATGATCTTATGAGGTTATTGAGCTACCACAAGGGCACTTAGGATGTTTACAAGTGAGATTTTCAATTCATAAACCAACTCGGAGGTTGACTGAAGAGACATTGATCTACTTTGGAGTTGCATAGAAAAAGTAGTTCGAAGGCTAGCTAGCTTAACTTCAGGCTCTGTCTGTAGTTTATAAAGCAAACAATAATAATAAACAAACAAACTATTCATTGCCTAGCGAAGTCACCATTTTGTTTCCGAGAAAACTAGTGTCTTTTAGATCTGATAGTCCCACTAAGCTGGGTAGCTATCTTAGAAACAAAAAATTCAAACCACTTCGAGATTTCCTTTATGTATGATAGATAAGAAAGAAGCAAAGAGGACGAACCTATATCTTCCTCTTGGCTCCTTGCTTGTTTCCTCTCTCCCTTGATAGAGCTTCCCACTCTTCTCTTACTTGTCCCACTTTAGAGTATACCTATAGAGGCAAAGCAACAAAACATCATCAAAGCATCTCAATCTATGACATCATAAACAATGCAGAATCAGAAATACATTGACCATACAATTGCATCTACAAATAACAAAATTCACAAATACATGATTATATGGAGGAAAACGCAAAGAACTTTATTGATATTAGAAATAGAAGAGAGGATTAAAAACTAGCTGTTTGATCTAGCATCATCCTCCCAACATCAAAGCCCTCTTCACCTCATGAAAAGCAAGATCACGCAACAATACAATGTCTCTTCTTCAAGAGAAACCAATAGCACTTCCTTACAAATTACAAAATTCCAGCCTCGAGATCTCTCAGATGAGGGATCCATTTATAGATATTTGCAGAGGGGTTGGGTTTAGGGTTATTTAACAAGTCTGAAAAGAGTTTAAAGGAGGCGCTAGCTCTCTTAGGCACAACCAATATCTCGAGGCAAGCTCACCTAGGTCTTCATCTTCACCTTTTTTCGGCTCAGCTGTCTTCACCTTCAACAACCCTTTGAATTGCCCCCGGATTAACGCCCACATCTCTCTCCTTTTCAATTATGAAGCCCACGACGAGGGCGGAACGAGTGCTCCTCAAGAATTCGATGCACGAGTTGATATTGCAAAAACCACGGAACTGCCCTCTATGGACAAGGGGAAGGCAACGGAACAACCACACCTTCAATCAAAGGAAGACCAAATGAAGCCTGAAGCGGCCGAAGCGAAAGAAGGCCAAGCTAAGGAAGCGGAAGAATATGGATGGTGCCCAATTGTGGAGGAAGTTCCCGAAGGCTAATCTGCTGCAAGGTCTGAGGTCATGTTGCTCCCAAGGGATTATGGTTATTCCTTTCTTTTTGGTTATGTCCATGTGTCCAAATGTCTCTCGCATGTCTTAGTGTAAAATTATTTTTTGTGTCAATTTGTCACTCTGGCAAAATGCCAACGTTGCGGCTTAAGGTAGGTTCTAGTAATGTTTGGATGGCCACTCTGTGTCAATTTTTGTCCTCCCCTAAGCTGGAGAGATTCTACTTTTTACAATCACCTGTGTGAGGTAATGAACAGGTTCGCCCTCTTTTTCTTCTACAAATGGTTGTTTCGGGATGCCACTCTTTGAGGCAGCTGGATCTTTAAGACAAGCATGCTTGTAATTGTAATCTGGTTTTGTATATAATAGAATAGTTTAATCTAGAAAAAAAACCCAATAAATGAGTTGGGGAATTTGAGAGCGTAAATATCAAGAAACTAATATTAATCACACACTCTAAATTGGGAAAATTTGGAAAATTTAAATAGCATTATGCATAACCTATAATATACATTAGATAATAATACTATGGAAAAAACCATGCACCCTCTTGATATCCTTTTTCTTAGTTTAGCTAGTTTGAAATGTTCCCCTACATATCCCCCTCTATTGGAGAGGTCATGAAGAGTGTAATTGAAGTAGGTCAACTTTAAATGAATTTGTAGCTTGAAAACATCTATTGAAATGACACTTAATTACATAATAATGTCAATTTTGAGGACATTGTAACTTCACTTAAGATTGGTACATTTCAATAATACATGTTGCTCACATATTTGAGAGAGGAAGATGAGATGTAAATTTTCCTTTAAAAATTAATAATTAGTTAAAGTGATTTAGGCTAAGGATAATTTTAAGGTTATTCTTACTAGTTTCCACTATAACTAGAGAGTAGTTTATAAATCTCCAAGAAACCAAGAAAAATTATATAGGTTGCATGAGGCTTTATCTAAACATCCATAATGTCATATATCTTAAGAAATTTTGACAAATCTATATCTACATAATGTGGTAGTAGCATTCTCTACATTTAAATTTAGTTTTTTCACAAAGACTTACCCTTGACAATAAATGAAAAATAAAAATGATGTCAATTAGCACTTTCTTTTATTACCAAAACTATGATTTGTAACACTAATGTAAAGTATTTATAATTTTTTCCTCTATATCTTAATATTGTTAATGGAACTTTGACCATAGAACTCAAATCTTAAATTTCAAACAAAATATTCAATGTTAAACCCCCATTTTTATAAAAATGAGCATTTATTTGCACATCTAAACTCAGTAATAATTTAGCAATATTGAAAAATTCATAAATGACTACATAGTACAAGTTCCCTTAGTTGGGGTGGAGAATTATGCATGATAAGAAGTTGTCTTTTTCTTCCATTTTTAAGTAGGTTTAGATCAAGCTAGCAAAGTAAATATGAAGGATTGACTAACTAGTTAGAAATTATTAGAGACTTCAATATTGCTAATTGATTTGCACTCTCCATTTTTATTATTGAGACTAATGCACTTTCTTAGTTTGAATTGTTTTCTATGTGCCTCCACATCACCCCTAGAATGGAGAAGTCATGCAAGAAGTGAAGTAAGGTCAATTTTAAACCATTTACTTTGGACAATAGATAAACTAGAGTAGGGTCAACGAAATATTTTTAACCACACATAATCCATTCCATGCAATAATAATTTGGTTCATCATTCCATAAAGGGATGTATTATCTTTTTGTGTTTTACAATGAAAAGCCCTAGGATTTAATAAAATGTTATAATATTCCAATAAAAATACATTTATAATATAGAAGTTGTATCCAACTACAAATCTTATATTTCAAAAATATTTTATTAAATAAATTAAGACATAAATAATAATACATATCACATTGATGAAAATATACATAATTTGAATGTTATATATAACTACAATTTTTTATATTTTGAAACTATTTTATTTAAAAAATTAAAACATAAGCAATGCTAAATGCATAATAACAAATTAAAATAAAATATAACCAATAGAAATTTTTAATTATTTAGATAGACCACTGAATTATCATTGTTGACAATGATTTAAAAAATATACATATATATAATTCTTAAAATTTAGTAGCATTGAGATAAATTCAATTCTCACATGCACACAACACCATCAAAATAGGATCAAATAACTTTAAAATCATAAAAATGAAATTCTACTATCAAACTTAGGTTAATATAGAATTATATTTTCAAAAGCATATTGTAGCCAATGACCTTTTTCAAAAGCTTCTAGCAGCCATTGAATATCATCCCCAGCTACCATTTTTTTCTTTATTTAGATGAGTTTTTAAAGGATTTTGTGGAAAATATATGAGGCTTGGGTTATCTCACTAAAAAAAAATTGAATGGTTGAAGGAATGAATCCATTTTTTGTTGGGGAAATGAAAGTTTAGTTTCCTTACATGAATAAGGTGATGGCCAGGAGATCAATGATGGAAAACCTTTGCTATTAATTTCTTTTTGAAATATAAATGGGTTGATTACATGCATTGTGGCCAAAATAGAAAAGCTCATTGTCCAAGACTACAAAGAAAGGACCCCAAAACAATTGTGTGACCAATTATAGTAGGTGTAAAAAATTGTGAGATGGAAATTCCATAATAAACTAAGAGGGAAAAAAGAAAAACTATATCAACCCCCAAAAAAAGAAAAACTAGCCACTCAAGACCAAAATTTTCATATCAGAAAAAGAAATGCCCTAGGGTAAAAACCAATCTTTTCATATACATGCAAGCATGCATATAACTTATGAGATAGAGATAGATAGCTTTTGGATGTGATAGACAATAGAATATTTGAAGTGGATATTCTCATTTTATAGAATTTTCCATAATTTCTAGTCTCTAACTAACTAGTAGACCCACTTCTTAGCAAGTATATAAGTGTTTATGTTTCATCCTAAATATGTACTATTAATTTATTTATAAAATTAAAGGATTCCATATCTATTTTCAGAAAAATCCTAATGGTATAATCTGTAATACACATAATTTCCTTTTCAAAAACTCAATCAATAGAGTCTACATTTAGTACATCATTCCTATCAATATCAACTCCTTAAAAATTTTGTTCAATCCATGTTGAAATGGAAGATTTTATGAACTCCTTGCATTTAGTACATTATTCCTATGAATAACAACTTCTCTTCTCAAAAGTATAGTTCAATCCATGTTGGAAAAGTGGATTTTATTATTTTCAATCCAAGTTGAAAAAGTGTTGAAATAGAGAGAGCAGAGAGAGTAATTGATTGCACACAACAAACCACACATAGATAGTTTTATTGATCACCACATGTACAAATATATAGGACATAAATTACAGATTTCAATACATGTACATCAGGACTCCAAATCATTAGATAGGAATCAACATCTTCTAGATTGGAGCTTAGGGACTCACACTCACAAGTACACATCACATGGAAGTATTATTTCCAGCTTAATGCTTACATGGAAAACTTTAAAAACACATTTTACAACAACAATATGTTATATGTATCAGTGGTAGTCACTGAAAACTTTAAAAACACTTATTACAACAACAATATGAATCTCCATTGAAAACAGCATAACAGATAATTGACCATTCTAGACCTCCCTGCTGGAGCACAACTGGTCAGTCTAGACACTGAACCATCGTATGATCTTCCCCTGTATTCCCTAGTTATAGGAAGGCCGTCTGAATAAAAGAAGATTCAGAATTCAATTTTACAAGATGAACTCTTAAACACAACAAAATAACCTATAAACAAATTATATATAATCAAATTCTTGATATATTCTTGTGTCACCTTATGCATAAAAACCACCCATTTAAAATTATGCTAATCTGTTCTATAATTAATTCCTCATTTGATTTTTCACATTGATAATAACATACCACATAATAAACATCACACTTTTAATATCAAATCTACATAAATATATTAGTGCTGAGCATATCAACATGTAAACACCACATCTCTGCAAGGATTTGTTTAGAAAAGAAAGCCCATTATGATTTGTGGGCAGTGGAATTGATGGATGAATGATTTGTGGGCAGCCATAAGTTTGTTCCCATGAGCCCATTCAATGAATTGAATTGTGCTAGAATCAGTTGGCTTCTGAGGTATCCTCAACGCGATAACCAAGACGGCGGAATCAATGGATGAATGGGCACTTCTCGGATAACTATGAGTTGAGAGAATATCTAACAGCGTAATTCTCTTCCTATGATACGATGCTCAACTTTTTAACATTCACTGCGCAAATCTGAAAACTGAATAACGATAGCATAAAAAAGGTTTGAGCCATCCTGAGATAAGGATCTACGGAAGAGATTCAGATTTGCCAAACTCTATTACACCGTCTGCAACGAATGTAGAGACCCCGTTTGGCCAAATCCGACATCCACATGACATCATGGCAGTGCTCTAATTGCCATTGCCATCGCCATTGAGGAGCTTCAACGAAGTCATTCCGACCTGGAGCTTCCATGAGAAGCTGAATCACCCTGCAGGATGCTCTCCACTGCAGCTAGACATGAGGAACTCATTTCTTGCAAAGCCTGAATAAATCTGGACGACAAGCCTTGCTGATGCTGAGATGAATAATCGTCAGAGGGATGGATCCGGTCCATAGAAAATAACATCCATTTGTTTTGACAAAACGAACATAGATCCATTATGCACAATGTTTGACGTGACAGAACAGGCAGAGGGAAAGTTTTGACAGAACGTCTAGAGGAAATCGAGACAGTAGTTAAACAGACCTTCCAGATCTCACTAGCAGTAGATCGCCTAATGAAGGAAATCTCCCTTCAGCTTTTAACGAAACTAGAAGATCCCGACAACATTGAGATCTCTCCCTTCAGTTTTTAACGAAACTAGAAGATCCCGACAACATTCAGATCTATAGATCTCAGAAACATCATATTTCACGAAACAATTTAGATCTACACATTGCCTCACCACAGAAATCAATTATCACACATCTATATTAATGTATCTATGTACGGAGCAATAACACTGAAGACTCACATTTTCTTGGTTTTCAAATGAGGGAATATAAAAGGATGGAAAATATAGAGAAAGCAGAGAGAGCATTTGATTGCACGCAACAAACTACACTTAAATATTTTTATTGATTACCATATCCACATAAATTACATACTTCAACACATTTACATCACATCATATCACATCAGGATTCACATCACATCACATCACATCAGCATTTACATCCTTCAACACATTTACATTACATCACATCACATCACATCATGCCAACTACATAAAAACATTACTTCCAACAAAATCTAATAATATTAAACTAACCTAAACAACTTATGTTTTTCTTTTTAGTCATAAACATGATCACATGAAAAATAATTTAGCCAGAGAAATAATGTACCTAAGCCAAACCAGTGAAATATCACAAAGAAAAAGGGAAGCCGTCAAAATAACTGAATACAAAAATCATGAAATTTGTGTGAATCTCTCTTCATTCTCCCATTCATGTTCATTCAGCCTTAGTTTTTCGTTCAACATTTTACTGATCATGTACGGATACATATCAATTCTGTCTGCAAGATGTAACTGTTTACTACCCAAAGATCTACTTG
>APFE031623143.1:0-14375 GCA_000404065.3 Pinus taeda
GATGGATTACAACATTGTCGATGACATGAAGAAAACTAAGGCAAACATCACCATGTTTGAACTTAGTAAATTAAAACATCAGCAAAAATTACTACTCAAAGAATTTAACACTGTCCCTTCTTCACCTCTTCCCACCACTAAAGCTACAAGTGACTCAGGACAACCCCCTGCTGGTAGAGTTGAGGCAACCGACACAGTTCTGATTGGAGATAGATCAAACTCCCATACCCCCCCTTTCCTCCTGACTTATGAAATTTATAATCGAAATATGCACAGCTGCTTAATTGATTCTGGGGCATCTTCGAATATAATGCCTGCTTCGGTTTGCTCTAAACTGAATATAGAACCCAGAAGTCTTCTATTCACATCGTGCAGTTAGATAGAACTAAAGTTCAAGTTCTAGGGGAAATAAACTCTGTAACAATCAGGTTATCGGCGGATCCAAGAATTGTCCAAAGGCTTGATATTCTAGTCGCCGATATACCTGAATTCTATGGATTTATTTTAAGCAGGGATTGGTCAGAAAAACTCCATGGGTATATTTCTACCGATTGGTCACATATGTGGCTCCCCTATAAGGGCAAGCCCAATCAAATAAAGATTGATCGAGAGAAACATATGACCCACACTGTTACAGAGAAACATATGACCCACACTGTTACAGAGTTTGAACAAGAAAATCAGCCAGTCGCATTCAACAATAATATCCTAGGAAACTATTCTTCAGAGTCATTTTTCGACAATTATATTGCCCAGCCATCCCCTTTCTCAGTCGATAATTTCACATCACAGATCGAAAACTTTTCACAGACCGACAGGTCTAAATGCGTTAATGTGACTGAGAATGTTGTAACAAAAACTGTAGATAATTCTTTGGTCTTTATATTTTGATGGATCTAAGTCCAGTGAAGGATCAGGAGCAGGATGCATTTTGGTCAGCCTGCAAGGAGAAAAAACAATGATGTCCTGTAGATTAGAATTTGAATGCACTAATAACACAACCGAGTACGAAGCGCTTGTCCAAGGACTATACAAAGCAATCGGCCTCAAAGTTCAGTACTTAAAGGTCTTTGGTGACTCTGAAATTATTGTCAAGCAGGTAAGGAATACAATCCATTGTCTTTCGAACCATCTCAAGCATTATCAATCGCTGGTACAAGAACTCACCTCCCATTTTCTAGCATTCAATATATCTTCCATTCCTAGGGCAAAGAACTCCGCAGCTGATTTGCTGGCCAATGTCGCTTCCAAGCTGCTCCCTTCCGAAGACTATAGTCCAGATAGGTTTTCAGTAGAATTACTTTTTAGGCCATCCATTCCAGATAATGTAACCAATTGGAGAGTGTTTAACCACGATGAAGACATTTTACAATTTCTGACCTCTGAAAAATTCTATGACAATCAAATCATTGAGGAAGATGAGCATGATACTCAAATACAAGGCAAACATGAAGAAAATTCAATCCCTAAGCACGTAGTGAATCTTGAAGACCTTTACGATATTGAAGACAGGTTCAAACCTGTATCTAATGCAAAGCTTCAGAGCTCTACCTTAAGGTTTGAATTAATAAACCTTGGCACCAAACAAAATCCTCAAAACATTAATTTAGGATTGGGACTTTCTATAGAGGAAAAGGAAGCATTTATTAGTCTGTTACGAAAGAATAAACATGTTTTCTCTTGGAGATATGATGATCTAAAAACATATGACACATCTATTATTTAGCACACTATCCCAATGCTTCCCAAGCAGAAACCAATTCAACAAAAGTTGAGAAAAATACATCCAAACCTAGAGGGTCAGATAAAATCGGAACTCAACAAACTCTTGAAAACTAAGATTATTTTTCCCGTACGACACTCGAATTGGGTCTCCAATATGGTACCAGTCAGAAATAAGAATGGCGACATAAGGATTTGTATTGATTTTAGGAATTTAAATAAGGCAAGTCTAAAAGATAATTTCCCATTACCCACTATGGAGCAGATACTCCAATCAGTGGCTGGCTCTGAGTTAATGTCCTTCTTGGACGGATTTTCAAGGTATAATCAAATTCTGGTTCACCCCGATGACTGACTCAAAACCACCTTTAGAACAAAGTGGGGAACATATGCTTATCAGAAAATGCCTTTCGGACTTATTAATGCAGGAGCCACTTTCCAAAGGGCGATGGATATCGCTTTCAAAGGGTTAATTAATAGAACAATAGTTGTCTATTTAGATGACATCACTGTATTTTCAAAAGAGAGATCCAATCACTTGCATGATTTGAATCAAATATTCCAACACTGTAAGAAATACGGTATTTCTCTAAACCCTAAGAAATATTTCTTCGCTCTTGATCAAGGTAAGCTCCTAGGCTTTATTGTATCTAAAGATGGCATCTATATCGACCAGACAGGATTAATGAAATTTCTGAAATCCCTTTTCCTCATAATAAGAAATCCATGCAGTCATTCTTAGGCCAAATTAATTTGTAAAAAGATTCGTTCCAGATTTTTCTCAAGTTATTTTACCACTTCAAACTATGATTAAGAAAAATTCAGTCTTCAAATGGGGAGTGCCAGAAAAGGAAGCATTTGAACTAATCAAGAAGTCAATAATCAATGCCCCAGCTCTAAATACCCCAAATTTTTCTAATCATTTTACATTATATACAATCGCATCCGATTCTTCTTACGCTGCAGTACATACACAGATCAACAATCACAATTTGGAAGCACCTATTTCATTTTATAGCTCGAATCTTCAAGGTGCAGAACTAAATTATTCTGAAGTAGAAAAACAAGCCTTTGCTATATATAAAGCAGTTAAACATTACAGACCATTCCTGCTGAAAGCCCATACAAAGGTTATAGTTCCTTTCTCCTCAGTTAGACAACTATTAATCCAGAAAGAACTGGGAGAAAAAAGGGCAAATTGGGTAACAACACTTCAGGAATACGACATAGAAATAAAGCCAGCAAAGATGGTTAGAGGTCAAGGTTTTTGCAGGTTATTGGCAGGCGCGTCCAACATTCCGGAATCAAGCGATACAGATCAACCTGAAACCATCAATCAGGTAAGTATCATTGATTCTGAATCACAGTATGCTGATTTAATATTTTACCTAAAAAATGGATATGCACCTCCCAACTTGTCCTACAAAAACAAAAGGGCCATAAGATTGAAAGCAAAAAATTTTACCATTATTGATGATGTTCTGTTTAAGAAAAATTATGATTCCGTTTTACTAAGATGCCTTGAAAAACAGGAAGCACAAAGGGTGTTGCAGGAATTGCATGACGGACCAGCAGGAGGCCACTTCGGAGCTGATACAACAGCTCACAAAGTCATCCATGCTGGATATTACTGGCCCACTCTATTTAGAGATGCTCATGAATATGTGAGGAGATGCCCAAGTTGTCAAACTTCGAGTGGAAGACTAAAGAAATCAGCCTTCCCCCTGCAACCGGTCAACATTGAATAGCCATTTGAGCAATGGGGATTGGACACTATTGGAGAAATTACTCCTAATTCTTCCAAACAGCACAAGTATATCCTTACTGCTACCGATTACTTCACCAAGTGGGTTGAAGCAATTCCGCTAAAGACAACAAACTCTGAAGCCATCATTGAATTCATAGATCAATTCATCATTACCAGGTTTGGTGTCCCGCATGCTCTTGTTTTTGATAATGCATCTTACTTTTCGGGCAATGCTATGTTTGATTTCGCAATCAAAAGAGGTTTCAAGCTCAAATATTCTGCTAACTATTATCTTCGGGGTAATGGTTTGGCAGAATCTACAAACAAAAACCTTATTAAAATTATCAAACGAACTATCGAACAGAATCACAAGACCTGGCACAAATCTTTAATATTTGCACTATGGGCTGACAGGATAACACAAAAGGCTTCTATAGGTTCTTCCCCATTTAAGCTTGTTTATGGAAAAGAAGTTGTACTGCCAACAAATCTTATTCTTCCCTCTCTAGCTCTAGTTCAATTTATTGAAGGAAATCCTTCTTCTTCTTTACAACTTAGGCATGACCAAATCCTGAAATTAGAAGAAGAAAGAGAAAAAGCCAAGATTATTCATGCGAAACATCAACAGATCATCAAGTCATCATTTGATTCAATCTCATCTCGCTCTAAGCAGTTCCAAGTTGGTGATTTGGTCCTGAAATGGGACAAAGCCCATGAAGATAAAGGAAAACACACCAAATTTCAGAAAATGTGGCTTGGACCGTTTCAGATCTGTGAAAAGATAGGCCAGTCGACCTTCATGCTACAATATTTGTCAGGGTTGAAAGATTCTCTCCCTGTTAATGGCCTAGTCTTAAAGAAAATTTTCAACTGAGGAGGTAACCCCTTCTCCTTTTAAATAGCATTTTTATAGTTTGTAGCAAAAATAGAAAATAAAACTGTAAGGCAGTTTCTATTTGACCTTTGTTGTATTTAAAGAGTTTCTCAGAAACAAGCAATGCAATATTTACTTTTAAATAAATAGAAGTATTAAACAAAAGGAATAATTTCTAGGAAATTAGTTATAATTGCACTCTGAAACTACAATACGATCCTAGTGAACTCCTCTTGAAGTTTATAAATCTTGTAAATCTTTTTAGATTTTTCAAAATTGGTTATAAAAAGGTTATCAATATTAAAATAGAAGCTAATCCAAATTCAACATCTCAAACTCTTACCTTGTCATCCATCCTACCTTAAGGAGGAAAATTGTCTATCCCATTTTACCTAAGTTCATGATTATTCAGGATGTAATTCCAAGAATACTAGATATAAAAGTTGAGAGGTCTTATTACAAGCCTGCTTACCATGATCATAGGAAAATAGATTGGCTGACATTACCAATACTGCATACCAAAACAGGGTAATGGCTTCAATTGTAAGACAAGGGGTTTCATCACGAGCCAGCTTGTTCGGTTAGATTACTACCAGTGAATGGAATTGTCAATTTACTGGCCACCACACCAGGGAAATGAATTTTTATCTTACAAAATAACAGAAAAAGAAAAATGTGGAAAACATGTTTTTGAATTCATTCTGTTAATCATGCTCTGAGGTGAATAGGACAATAGACAATGATATGGTTAAAAGGTATCCCTGCCGAGACTATGGACGTTTGCTGGCAGCAGAGGCTCTACCTATGGCAAAGGAATTAATTATAAAAGTTGATTTGGAAAAGTTTCCTATTTTATCAATATCAACCAATAAGTGCCAATTTAAAAATCTGGAATGTATCTATTTTCAACAAGAGAGGAAATTAGCAAAGAAAGTTTTGTTTCCTTAGAGTGCAACGATATATAGTTATATTAGAATTTTCCCTTTTGAATAAAATTTCTATTGTGAAAAAGTCTAAGTATTTCTATATTGTTCAGAGATAACTGTTTCTTCCAGCGAATCGCCAATTTTTGTGCCATACAGCAACCCCCCATTTCATATCATTTTAAATTCCAAAAAACTCTAATGTGAAATGGGTCCCTTTTTATTTTTGTTTCAAATTGGTATCAATTTAAAAGTTCTATTTCAGAAAACGCTTGAATCAAAGGGAACATCATTAAAAAGCCTTTTTAATAAAACCAATCGATAAACCCCAGCATAAAACGATTTACCTTTATCATTGCGGTAAAGCGATCGCAAGATCGCATATCGCAATGACAAAGAAAGCTCAACTTAAGGGACATCTTGGTTTTCGTCGATGCGAAATTGCAATCAGATATCGGCAAATCATAAAGTAACATGAGTAATGATCCTTGCTGGGATGCGATGCGAAATCGGCAATCGGCAATCAGTGATAACGTTTGAAGCACAATTAAGCTCCCCCTCGTCCGATGCGATGCGATATCGTTATCGGCGATCGGCGACTTACTATGCCCTCATCCTAAGCGGCCCTACCAGCTATGCCCAGCGCGATGCTATGTCGCTATCGGCAATCGGGGATTCCAAACAAAACCAATGCAATAACTTAGCGTTTCCCGATGCCCGATTGCGTAAAGGGTAAAATAGCACAGTTTTCAAAGTAACAGTCATAAAGGTAGTTTAATATGATTTATTCGTAATTAAGGCCATATCCTTTGGAAAAGCCGCTCATCCGCGTTCAAACCGCCAAATCACCCTAAGCATGCTTCGAATAAATCATTCAGTCATTAATCGAAGCAACTGTAATTAATGAGACTGACAGGCCGTAACAACCATTTAATAAGAATAGCAGGCTTGAAGCCTATCCACGTATTGGATCCTAAGGCCACCTTAAGTCGATTAATTACTATGAATGCACCAAGGCTATATATATATAATATATATATATATATATATATATATATATATATTCATTCTGTTCAATCATGTTATTGTTGCATGTGTTGCGCTTATCTTTCACTCTGCGCAGAATTCTTCCATAGAAACAGAAGAAAGTGGAATGGGAAAGAAATCCAAGAAGACTACAATGTCTACTGCTCCGCCAGCCGCAGGGCTAGCTGTCGCTGATCCAACTGGAAAGAATAAAGGGCTAATATCAGATACAACTTGCTTAGGACTCACCAGGACCACTTGGTAAGGGACTTATAATTTGATTGAAGCGGAAGGGCCAACGGTGACCGAAGTAGAAATTTTATGTGATAATACCAGCAAATCTGATGCCAATTTAAAGGACTTGGCCGACTCCTTCCCACACAGAATAGCGGCTCGGGAACAAGTTCTTCCTTACACAGATGTGGTAAGGTGGGCAATCCAAGAGCTCGCAATTATCAATAGACTGTTTGAAACTGCAGACGGGAGGGTTTTCGGTTCGTTTCGAGCCAAAGACCTAAGGCTAATGTATCACTTTCCGCAAGAAGAGAAGAAATATAATGCTGTATTTTTGGAGAAATTTTGAGCAGAGAACAGGACCGAGTCTGAACCAATTCGAAGTTGGAGACAGAATCCAGCAAAACACAAGCATGAAACCTCGGGTAAGTACTCAGTTGACTCCCTGTGTTCTCCTTACTGTTATGCTGGAATTATGATGTGTAGGCTATGGGGATTGCATGACTCTGCCAATTTCACCATAGAAATGGTTCCCCTAATAGAGGCAACATGTAGTGGAGAAATCATGGATTGGGCAGTTATATTATCTGACAAGTTAGCCAAAGCCATCCTCGACTTCAGGTCTGACTATAGTGTCACAGAGAGGGTTATTCTGCCATTTTATTATAGTGCCTATATTATGGATGTGTTGTGTTTTAATTCTGAGTTTCCTGTGCTGGGATGGAGGTGGACGTCGCAAGACCCCACACCCATTCACATATATCATCGAAAACTATGGAAGACTAGTTATAAGCACCACCTGTACCAAATCTGCAACGGTTTTATGTTGCCAATTCATTATTCAATTTTTAATAAGCCTACCCCGAAAATTTCCAAGCAAGCAGGGGTAGATTTGACTGCAGTAGCAAGTTGGTTTGGGGAGGAGAAATTCACCTACATCATAGTTTTTGGCAGTCAGGCTAAGCCACATGTGCTACCACTTTATATCCCCGATAAGCTACTTGCCAGGGAGGCAGCTTATCAAATCAGCGCTGAAGGGGTTACCCAGACCTTGAAAAGAGGTAAAAAACATGTTTGGCCTTCTTTTCCATTACGAATTGGAGTATATACCATGCATGATATCAAGCATGCAGAGAAGGAAGCCGGGAAAATGAATTTTCTCGCTCTGGCTACTCTGCCAAGGAGACAGTATGATCCAAGAAAGATCGCTTACAATGCGCTCGACCAAGCCAAATTGGCCAAGGTCGAGCACAAAGAAGACAGATTTGAAGATTTGTTCGCATCAGCCGAATCACTGTATCAAGTCAAGTCGCTTGCCAGAAATGTTTATAATGATGAAGGGCTAGTTGAGTTTAACAGAATTAGAGAACAGAGGTTGCAAACTCTGCCTCTAGACCTGTTAGCAACTGCACCGAAAAAAACCAAGTCAAGCGAGTCTGAGCAGCGAAATAATACACCACCTCCTACTACATAAAAAAAACAGGAGGAAACGCATAGCCAGAGGCAAGAGGTGACCCAGGAAAATGTGCAGCAACAAGAAGAAACCCAAGCAAAGACCCAAGAAGAAAGCAGCTCTAAGAATAACAATGATACATTAGCTGATCCGAATTTGCTCCAGCAATGGAAACAATTCAGTACAATCATCAATAACCTAGAATGCTCAAAAGATGATGAGGTTTCAAAAGAAGGTGATACACAAGAAGCGACATCGAAACCGGTTTCAGGTGAAACCAGCGGCCTACCCAAAACAAAAGAACTAGAGATAATTCCTAAAGATCCAACGGGAGAGATCGTTTTGCAAATTGAAGAGATCCCCCATTTAGATATATTTTACAGCCCCAAGCATAAAGCCGTCGTAAAGCGACAGAGGAAAAGGAAAAGAACTAATCAACCTTCCCCATTCCCTGAATCAACAGTAACGAGAAATGTAGTACGGAAAGAAGAATTCAACCCCTCCGACGACTTAACCAAGCTATCACAGTTTGTTGGAGCATATTCGGCGACGACCATTGATAAAGCATCGGAGGTGAGCAATTTGTTAAAAGCCAAGGATCAGGACATCTCGTCGCTACAAGCGAGATTATCAGAAGTTCAGCAGAGGGCAGAGCAGGCGGAGAAAGAATTGCTAGTACAGCAGCAGAACAATAATCAACTGACCAAGCAATTACAAGAGCAAAAGCAGAGAATTGATGAAGGCGCAATACATAAGCAAAAGGAGCTATCAGCAGCACTGGAGCAGTTAAGAATATCAACTGAGGGAACAATGAAAGCGAAAGATGAACAAATCGCTCAATTGACCACTCAAATTGAGCAAATGAAAAAGCTCCATCAGATAGATGAGTTCAAAGCAGAAGCGCTCCAGCTAAATAAGGGATTGATTAATCAGGTTAAGCTATTATGTCAACACATTATACGAGCAGAACCATTGTGCGAATTGGCAGCATCTATAAGCGAAAAGGTAGACAAAGCAAGGACCGAATTGGATCAGGCCAAAGAAACACTGACAAACTTTATAGAATGACAGGATTCAGATGTAGGCCGGGCAGCTAATCTACCAAGAATTCTGGAATCGCACAAAGAGACATTATTCACAGAATGGCAATCACAACTAATGAAAGCAGAAAGACCAACTTCCAGATGCAGGACAATCAGTGGAAATTTGGTTGAATTAGTAAATAATACACTGTATTTATCTAACATAATTCCCCAATGCACTCCAGGTCAATTAACAACAACAAATATATTGGAGCACTCATGCTATCGGAGCTGGAGAAAAGCACAAGATTGATCGCTGGAATCAACAGTCTGACATGGGATGCTTATTGGTTCTTCTTAATCAAACCATACAGCCAAAGAGCCATCTTGAAGTGCCTAACCAATGCTGTCAGGTAAATTATACCCGACATCCAGGATGCCACCTTCACCGCCCAATTCAGTTTACGCCTCAACAAACCGCCAGAAGTAGAACCAATGCTCGCGATAAGCCAACTAAGGTTTAAGGGCAAACAACCTGAAGCATGACTCACTTCACCGACTGCCAGATCGCCCCTAAGAGATAGACCGCATTTACTGATACCAATTTAGTAGGATTTTGTTTCATAGATCTTTTTAGCTTAGTAGTATTTATAGACCCTTTCATGCATTTAGAAAGGGTCGTAAAAGTTTTGTATATGAATTAAACCCTGAAGCTGCACTACTATACTTCAAGGATATTCTTTTATGAAACTTGACCAATTATTCTAAATTTGATGAGAAAGATTTTATGCAAATGTGCACTATTGTCATTGTTTGAAAGCATTTCTATGTTGAAGAAGGAATTTTGAATAGCGATTGATATTTCGGATCAATCTACAACTCACATGGTACTATTATCTGCGTCTGTATTCTTTTTCGTTATATGAATTTTTGTTAAAATCGCTCTTGCTATTATCGCTTATATATATGTGTGTTTTTCACAGCATTCCTTATGCATTCCACTATTGGTTGTTTATCGCATGCTTCCCTTTCAGACGTATATATGTATCGATGATATGAACAGTGAATGTAGTAATTTGTATTTATCGCTTCATTGTGACTATTCATGTGAAGCAATCTTTGAATGATTGAACATCTTTTATTTATTTTACAGAGTCATCTATATGCCTGATAAATAGATAAAGATTATTTAACGCTACATTCTGAATGAATAAGTTGTTCCCGGGATTAGAATTAGTTTCCCTATTTTTGTCAATAGAATAAGCTAGTCGCCTATCACTTAAGCAATCTATTCATCACCCATCCATCCCTTTTATTTCATTATCGGGAAACTGGTCCCGTTATCTCCAGTCGGAGCCACCATTCCAAATGGAAAAGGAGCTGTACCAAGGTCCGGACCGGGTGGTTATCTCCGATGTTGTGGCAGCGATTTCTGAGGCCTCAACATTTTTGGCGCTAGAAGGAGGGCTATCCGCTATGAATGGTGAGTAAGCCAACACCTACAAACCATTCAAAGAGTAACTCACCCTCCACCTCTCCTCGAATATCTCGTTCAAATTTTGAATCTCCAGTATCCAGACGAGACAAAGAGGAATCAACCACTACTGCTCAATTACATCATACTTCAGAACACTTAAGTCCGGAGTCCCCTGAAGTTCAATCCATCATCCAGAAACTTCAAGGCTTCTCAATTTCCCCTCCTAGATCTGAAGTATCACAAGGCAGTCACACTTCGCAATTTCGCTTACGCCCTCATCTTACCAGACTCCAAAGTGAAAATCTAGGTATTGAGCCACCTGAATTTCCTTTACCCGAAAGGAAAAGGATCAAAAAGACCACTGAAGGTTCTGGTAGTGAAACCCTTTCCCCATCATCTTCCATTTCATCATCACCTGTGCGAAGTCATACACCCACTTCACCAATTCATATAGTTGTTCACCAAGGGACTTCATCTCAAGCATCACAATCTTTTCAGTCTGTACTTCCGCCTCCACCTCAAGCACCTGGAACACCACAAGCGATCGTCGGTAATCCTAAAATGGCCCAAAGACCATGGAGAAGTCCTGGTGCGGTTACCATGCCTGTACCTTTACATCCATTACCCGATTACCCCGAAAAATGGATACCCAAATTCAATCCAGATGCTGGAACTTCTACAAAAGAACATATTAACAATTTTATGCTTTCAGTCAATCTAAAGGGAGTCACTGAAGAAGATGTGGTAGTAAGATTGTTTCCCTATTCACTACAAGGATCTGCAGGGTCTTGGTATTTTTCCTTACCCTCTGGATCCATCACGAGTTGGAATATCTTCCAGGAACAGTTTCTCACCAAATACGGTGATGACAGATCCTTAGCTACACTTGTCCATGATCTTTCAAATTTAAGGATCGAATCAAGAGAACCCATCAAGGAGTTCAACTCCAGATTTAACAAACTCTTGAACAAGATCCCCACTGATGATAAGCCAAGCAAACAAGTTAGAAGCGAGTGTTATATCACTGCTTTGCCTTCAAACATTGCCATATTCGTTGATAGGGCCAAACAGCCCACATTAGCCGAAAACATGAAGGAAGCACTCGCTGTAGAAAAAAGTGTAATCGCCTTAGAAAAGAAAACTGCCTTAGAAGAAAGAAAATCTAAAAAAGTGTCCTTTAAAGACAACTCTAAGAAAAAGAACACTAAGGATCCATATGACATGGAGGGCCTTCAAAAAGTCCTTAAAACTATGTCGAACGAAATGGTTGAGATCAAGAAACAAGTATCAGAATCCTCAACGAAGAAACCATATAGGAATTTCAAGAAACCCGAGTCCAAACCTCCTAATGTTATATCATATGCGGACTCGGATCCTGAGGAAGAAGAAGAGGAAGAAACAGTTATACCATCCGAAGGAGAAGAAGAGGAAGTAGTTGAATGTCATGGAATGTGGGACTTTATACTCCCTAATTCTGATACCGATGCCAAACAAGAAGCCGAATCCTTTCACTACAAGGAGTAAAGGTACTCCCGAACCGGTTCAAGCTAATCCAAAGAAATGGAGTGCTGGAACCAATACTGTAAAGGAAAAGGTACCCGTTAGAAAGCCAACCACAACAGCATCTAACAATCAGCCATCATCCTCTACTACACCTTCACCATCTAAAACTTTAGTAGTTTCTGATTCGATGGATTACAACATTGTCGATGACATGAAGAAAACTAAGGCAAACATCACCATGTTTGAACTTAGTAAATTAAAACATCAGCAAAAATTACTACTCAAAGAATTTAACATTGTCCCTTCTTCACCTCTTCCCACCACTAAAGCTGCAAGTGACTCGGGACAACCCCCTGCTGGTAGAGTTGAGGCAACCGACACAATTCTGATTGGAGATAGATCAAACTCCCATACCCCCCCTTCCTCCTGACTTATGAAATTTATAACCGAAATCTGCACAACTGCTTAATTGATTCTGGGGCATCTTCGAATATAATGCCTGCTTCGGTTTGCTCCAAACTGAATATAGAACCCCAGAAGTCTTCTATTCACATCGTGCAGTTAGATAGAACTAAAGTTCAAGTTCTAGGGAAAATAAACTCTGTAACAATCAGGTTATCGGCAGATCCAAGAATTGTCCAAAGGATCGATATTCTAGTCGCCGATATACCTGAATTTTATGGATTAATTTTAAGCAGGGATTGGTCAGAAAAACTCCATGGGTATATCTCCACCGATTGGTCACATATGTGGCTCCCCTATAAGGGCAAGCCCAATCAAATAAAGATTGATCGAGAGAAACATATGACCCATACTGTTACAGAATTTGAACAAGAAAATAAGCCAGTCGCGTTCAACAATAATATCCTAGGAAACTATTCTTCAGAGTCATTTTTCGGCAATTATATTGCCCAGCCATCCCCTTTCTCAGTTGACAATTTCGCATCACAGATCGAAAACTTTTCACAAACCGACAAGTCTAAATGCGTTAATGTTACTGAGAATGTTGTAACAAAAACTGTAGATAATTCATTGTTTTGGTCTTTATATTTTGATGGATCTAAGTCCAGTGAAGGACCAGGAGTAGGATGCATTTTGGTCAGCCCGCAAGGAGAAAAAAAAATGCTGTCCTGTAGATTAGAATTTGAATGCACTAATAACATAGCCGAGTACGAAGCACTTGTCCAAGGATTATATAAAGCAATCGGCCTCAAAGTTCAGTACTTAAAGGTCTTTGGCGACTCAGAAATTATTTTCAAGCAGGTAAGGAATACAATTCATTGTCTTTCGAACCATCTTAAGCATTATCAATCGCTGGTACAAGAACTTACCTCCCATTTCCTAGCATTCAATATATCTTCCATTCCTAGGGCGCAGAACTCCACAGCTGATTTGCTGGCCAATGTCGCTTCCAAGCTGCTCCCTTCCGAAGACTATAGTCCAGATAGGTTTTCAGTAGAATTAATTTTTAGGCCATCCATTCCACATAATGTAACCAATTGGAGAGTGTTTAACCATGATGAAGACATTTTACAATTTCTGACCTCTGAAAAATCCTACGACAATCAAATCATTGAGGACGATGAGCATGATACTCAAATACAAGGTAAACATGAGGAAAATTCAATCCCTAAGCATGTAGTGAAGCTTGAAGACCTTTACAATATTAAAGACAGGTTCAAAGCTGTATCTAATACAAAGCTTCAGAGCTCTACCTTAAGGTTTGAATTAATAAACCTTGGCACTGAACAAAATCCTCAAAACATTAATTTAGGATTGGGAATTTCTATAGAGGAAAAGGAAGCATTTATTAGTCTGTTACGAAAAAATAAACATGTTTTCGCTTGGAGATATGATGATATAAAAACATATGACACATCTATTATTCAGCACACTATCCCAATGCTTCCCGAGCAGAAACCAATTCAACAAAAGTTGAGAAAAATACATCCAAACCTAGAGGGTCAGATAAAATCAGAACTCAACAAACTCTTGAAAGCTAAGATTATTTTTCCCGTAAGCCACTCGAATTGGGTCTCCAATATGGTACCAGTCAGAAAGAAGAATGGCGACATAAGGATTTGTATTGATTTTAGTAATTTAAATAAGGCAAGTCTAAAAGATAATTTCCCATTACCCACTATGGAGCAGATACTCCAATCAGTGGTTGGTTCAGAGTTAATGTCCTTCTTGGACGGATTTTCAGGGTATAATCAAATTCTGGTTCACCCTGATGACCAACTCAAAACCACCTTTAGAACAAAGTGGGGAACATATGCTTATCAGAAAATGCCTTTCGGACTTATTAATGCAGGAGCCACTTTCCAAAGGGCGATGGATATCGCTTTCAAAGGGTTAATTAATAGAACAGTAGTTGTCTATTTAGATGACATC